>VYZV01009766.1:40532-113732 GCA_013401275.1 Pandion haliaetus | reverse complement strand
CAATTTAAAAAAAAAAAAAAAATCAGGTTTCTCCCTTTCAGGGACAGGAGATGGATGAAAACAGCACCCTGGGGGAAAGAAATAGATGGAGCAGTTTGAACTCAATCCTGTCCAGCTCAGCTCTCGGCATCAGAGGAACTTCTGCACACTTCAAAACTTCAGGACTGGCCCCAGGATCCCAACAAAACCCCAACCAGAAGTGGCATGTGCTTCTCCAAGTCAAGATGACACTTGCCTGGACATGTGCCTGTGCCAGCTGTTCTTGCTGAAAGCTTAAGCCTGCAACTGTTTTGCTTCATTTTCCTGGCTGCTCTCAAGTTAGTTTTTGATTCTGCCTTTCCAAAAGTGGTTTAAAGGAGAATAAAACCAATAAAAGCACACAAGAGCTGCTATACCTTCCTCCAAGTGAAGCTAAAGAGCGAAGGTGCAAACCCTTTATTCTAAGTAATCCTTATCACAATCTGCACTCTAAAATTTTTAAGATACATGCCAAGTCTTGCTTATGCAGTTTAACTCCAGCCTATGCCCTGCAACCTCCACTTGCTGTCAACATCCACACGACCCACTCCCTCTTTCACTCTCCCAGAAGTTACTCCCGTTTCCCATCAGTTTAGCGTAGAAGCAGGGGGGGCTGCACCCAACCCAGAGTCAGGATTAATTGCCAAGTGTTCCCTGAAGGGCTCCAGCACCTGAGAGCTGAGTGGGCAGACAGGAGAACCCAGCCCACTAATAAAGGCCCTATTTACATGGCTAAGCAATGACAGGAGCAGGATATGCCTGAACCACCTAAGATGATCAGTCATATTAATACAATGCTGCACAGGCAAGACAGATTCATCTAAACAATAATTAAATTATAATTTGGCCTAATATTTAGCAACTTTTTTTTTTTTTTTTTTTTTTTTTAAGGTAACCTAGCTTCAGACCTCAGCCAGAGGAAGCCTTGTGTTCTCAAAAGGCAACGTTAAAAAGAAAAAAAACCCAACAAAAACCACACCCAAAGACCTAGTGAATTTGGAGCATGGCAATAGGAAAAATTGATGCATAGTGTCCACTCTACTAATTATTTTCCACATGACATTTCCCCCTGCCCCTCCCTGAAGACTCCCATTCAGTCAGCTGCTGTTTGGGTTGCTGGAGAAGCCAGGAGCCCCATTCAAGGATCTGGTCCCTGCCGTGCTCTCTGCCACGTGGCCAGGATGACACAGCCGTCTGGACTTCCGCAACCAGCCCTCCAACACAGTGGACAGAGCCATGCAACTTAGAAAAATACTTTATTCATAAAAAGCACATATTTACATCCCTCAGCAAAATCTTTAAAAGAATATATTCGCCCACATAGTGCTGCTGAGAGGCACACAAGAAAGAGCTTTTAAGAGCTCTTAAAACTGGAATGTACACATATCAAAGGTGAGCTCAGGTTTTAGATTAAGTAAACTATTGCTCCACTCTTCACTCTTGACAGTTTGGCATGAAACAATCCCAGGCAATTCTTCTAAGCCAAGCCCGATTACTTTATGACATCTTGCTTCAAAATGATTAAGGTTGAGGAAACTCCGAGCTTCACTTAGGTCTCATTCCAGAGAGCAACAGTCAGCTTTTGAAGACAGAGTTTTTTGGGGCTTTGGTTTAGGTCCCTTTACAAAGTTCTTTATTAGCACACTTTGGGGCCTGGAGGTGGGCACATCCTCATCATCTTTGGTGTTTCTGGTGGTGTTTTGGGAACAATCTGCTTACCTAGCCTAAGCAGAACTGCTATAACTGCTGAATCACAGAATGGTCGGGTTGGAAGGGACCTTAACGGTCATCTAGGGACACCTTCCACTAGACCAGGTTGCTCAAAGCCCCATGAATGAAGACAGCACAAGGCCTCTGCAACACAAAGACAAATTTTGCACTTTCTGTCAGCGCCAGTACTAGCATGGAAAAAGTGAAACCCTTCTTAGGAGTGAAAGGGCAAATGCAGAACAAACAATTACAAATGAGATCAAAAAGCAAGAAGAAAAACATACACCTTAAACCTTCACCTACATCAGGTCACGAGCTTCAGCAATATTTTTTCCATTTCAAACCAAACTAACTTTATAAACAAAATTCTAATATACATCATTCATATCCTAGACACTAATGCATGTGCATCTAATACTGTGACGCCTCAAAATACAAAAGTTGATTCTTTTGGTGAAGTGACATTCCCCAGGAAATTCACATTTTAATCAGGTTCTATTTTCTTTCTTTTGCTATTACTCAAGCATAATAACAAACTTGTGTAATTTAACCTAAAAGAAAAAAAAAATAGACAACAAAAATTTGGTAAATGAACTGAAAAAAAAAATCATTAAGGGGATTTCTAAATCCCTGTGTAATGAAGCATAATAGATTGGGTTGTTTCTGTTCTTGGGTGGGTTTTTTGTAAGGTAAGAGTGAGTGAGGTTTGTGTTTTATAGCTTTTCTATTGTTTCTATAATTTTTAACACAGAAAATTCAGACTCCTATAGCATTCAACTTACTACTTAACCTGATTAAAACTTGAAGTGCATGGGCCTCACTTCCTCTCTCTGTGCACCTCCAGGACAAGTCTGGGTCTGCGGGTGAGAACAACAGGATGACCCCTCTGAGCCCGCTCTCAGAGGGCAGCTGCTGTTTGTTCTTAAGAAGCACTGAAAAATCCTTTTTCCCTCCCTCTAACTTAGTACTGTCCTTCAGTTAAATGTCTTTGCAGGAAGATCAGAAGAATAGAGTTATCTGAAGACATCAAGAGTATCAGAGCAATTCTGTAAGAGGGAAGAACAGTTTCATAGCTATAAGACCTTTGAGAATACCATACAGCCACTCCTCAAATCAGTTTGGTCACCAGTTTTCATTATGAGATGATGCCAACCTGCAGCACCTCCGCTAGAATATGATTCCTGCTGCAACTCTAGAGGCACATATTGCAATTGTGAAATTCCTACAAGGAGTATTAATATATTTTTTAAAAAATCATACACTTTTGTTCTGCAAAACTCAAGACAGTTTCTACAACCAGAACTGGTGAGTTGATAAAATTAATAAAACATGAATAAGCTGAATTTCCAGCCTACAAGAGAAAAGTAATGTTATTCACATTTTACATGAAGACAGGAATTTGCCATCTTTCCAATAATTTTGACCCTTGTTCAGCACTGGAAAAAGTCTCACTCCATATCCTACTGTCAGTCTTGGGCACCAAAAATTAACTTGCTGGTTTTGCTTTTTACAGCAAGCATCCCAATGAATGCTTCCCTCTTTTGAGATGGAAAACACTTAAGAAACTCACTGGATTCAAAGCTTGTCTTGTGCTGCTTTTCTTTATCCCTAGAGTAACATATTGGTTTTTTAAGCAAAGTAAACAGAGGCGATTTAGTAGAATACAATTTCTTTTGTTTTATTGCTCCATTAATTTTATTTATGTTCAAATATGTTGCTTTATCAATTTGGTATGAGGGAGAGAGATGCATCAGGAGGAAGAAACATGACTGTACTTCAAAATGAGGCATTGGGTAGAACAGGAGCAGGATATGCCTGAACCACCTAAGATGATCAGTCATATTAATACAATGCAGTTTTGATAGGTAGCAATTACAGGGTAATAGATAGTCCAAGCATTATTCAGAAGTTTACTGCAACCACACGTTTAGAACTGTGCCTTTACGTTCTGCCTTCCTGCAGATACACATGCAAGCTGTCATTATTTAAGAAGAGAAAAAAATTCCTTTCTTGGCAGTATATTTTGGATTTTCTAGTCTGTGTCTCTAGAAAGTCTGCCACTGCAGAAAAAATGACCAGTTTCCCCAGATTTCTTTCTTTATAGTGTTATTTTTGATCAGTCAACTGTGCCTCAGTCAGGAAAGCAACAAATACCCCTATCTTAAGGAACTGTAACAATGATAACAGCTCACCAAAACCTAATTAAACACTAACTAAAAAAAAAATACCAGAATGAAACAGATGCTCTTGCTAACTGAACTCACTACACAGTACACTTCTGGGTTAACATGTGCCATAGAGTTTTTTCTTATGTGATACAAAGGACAAGTTGTTTTTTAAGGCAGCATCCTTGACAGCATGAATCGTGTAGAAAAGAAGAAAAAACAAAGCACCTAGCTACAAGAAATGAATGATGATGGAGACCCTGCAAAAGGCCTTTCCTAATGACAAGATATTACTGCACAGGTTAATGAAAACCAAATACCAATTTAACATGCTAACCTTTGAGCAAATTGAGTTCAACTAATCAAGAGCCTTCCAAAAGGGTTATTTTGAACTAAGAGAAAGGACTGGAAAAATAATTTACATAAGATGGCTGGTAATGGTGCATTTAATGGCATTGGTGATAGGGAATTATACTAAGGAAATGAACACATCAGGTACAACCTATTCCCTAAAGCATTTAATAGGACAATTCCAAAGACCCAAATTCTACCTATTGGTAGTAAAGCACGATTCCCATTAACAAGCAAGGCGGTAACAGACTCTTCCTCAGGACACCCCTCCCACAGAATTTTAAACAGAAGTAATATCTACCATCCAAACCTGGACAGGACAACTTCATTGCCTAAAGGGCTTTCTACATCAATTTTGATAATAAAAGGACAGTCTACCTCTGGATCAGATCATGCATTTCCCCCTCTGAACTCCTCCAGCAGAGAACAATATTTATTACCCTTGATCTATTTCTGCACTGACAGAAGCTGTATTTTTTTATGTCTGTTTAGCACAGCTCAAGTACAAGAAAACAAATCTCCTCCATCCCTCTCTAAAAATGAAGACACTGCAATTCTTAGAAATTTATCCAGACAGCTAAACGAAAAGTGGTATTATCCTACGTAACAAAAAAGTCTGACTCCCATAAAGGTGAAAAGATGCAACAGGCTTTCCAGCCCCTATGCGCACGCACAGGAATGGCACTAAGGTTCTTCCTCCGTTGTTTCCCTTCTGCCCCCACCAAATCCCATAGCCCCCCAAACCAGGTTTGAAAGTCTGCTTTCCACCATCACCTCCACATACTCTGAAGATTACAGAAACAATTCAGCAGCCCCCAGCTAAGCACCACACCCGTGATTTATCACTTACCACTGGCATTGTAGCAACTGCAAGCTACATACCCTTGTGTGTCAAACAAAACAGCATCAAATTACGTGGTTGGGAATGTGTCCAGCATCTCATAACAAGTCCAGGTCTTAACAGATGCAAGATGTTAACAATACAATAAAATCGGGGCACATCACCTTTAGGAAATACATTTTAGAAGAATATTAAGCTCTGCAATATATTATCTTTGGTAATATCAGATAACGCAGCCCTTACACCAGCCTTTTTGAGGAGGACAGAGGAGCAGGCATTTCTCCCCTGAAGATTTCTAATACAGCAGGGAATAGCTGGCAACTAACAAATGCTTGCTTTGGCAAAGCATAATGCTGCTGGTTTGTGCATTTGCTAATATTTTCAAACTCCTTAAAAATGACCTAGCACACCAGGCACCTTTGGCTTTACTAGCACATCAGTGTTTTCTTCAAGCACTGTCTTGCCAGATAACTGCCCAGGGGCAAGACAACGAGATTGTCACCTAAATGAACATTCAAACAACATGATTACTGGAAATAATCTGTACAAATCCAAGGAGGGCAACTGTAATTCAGCACATTTAGTAAGACAACACATGGCCTTTACCCAGGAAAGCACCAGTGAACAACGGGTCCTAAACCTACAACAAAAGCACTTCAGATACTCCACCCAGGAGGCATGGTGACCATGCTTTCAGTGGCTGGGGTTGCGCTCACTACATTTTAAGCCTTTAATAAATTAGGGGGTTTTATTTTTAAAATGTCATCTGCTGACTTTCACTTTGGAGAAGTACTGAACTATTATAACAGCCACCTAATGGATGCACTTCAGTGCTTTCTTGAATTAAAGAAAGATAGCCAGAAAAAAAAGTCATCAAAAAAAAGATGCTAGTCACAGGTATATTAAACTACTTAATCTCCTACTTATGTTTCAATACACCACGCTGTAATGTGTTGAGTCAGATACCCTCCTCCCCTCCTCCCTTTCAGTTCAGCTAAAGTTTAAGTAGTGTGATCCTTGCTGGCTGCACTGAAAAGCACTAACCTAAGATTTTTGGCTAACAGCTGCCCTTCAATCCTTTCGTTCTTCTCTTCATTACTCATTCCTGTTTCACTGTCTGAACAATAAGAAACACATTATGAATCTAAAGTTTTCCATTACTGGGAAACCTTACATTCATTCGAAAAAAAGATCCCATGGAAACGTGCCTACAGTTAGTAAAAGACCCAAACCTTTAGTGAAACTGTACCTTGCAGTTAAGGGATTCCATAATTAGAACATAATTACTCAGCCATATAATGTGTCACATTACGGAGAATGATTATTTGTTAAACTACAGATGAAGAGAAGAATGAATAAATCTGGAGCCACAGATAAAACCAATTAAACGAAAGTCTTTCCCTTTAGCATTCTTCTAACACTTTGGAGACCATCTCTGTATCCAGTACTAGTTTACATGTACAATTGCTCTGATAAAACTTTTATACTATATACGTATCATAAATCCCAGTAATAAATAATTCAGTACAAGAAACAGCTGCAAAGAGGGACAGCTGGTGCTGACAATGCTATCAGCATCTTTGCTACTATATAACAGTCAGTTATGAGTGGAGTAAGATTATGGAGAAGACAACACAAATTCCAGGTTAAACTTGGAGTTGTTAAGGGATTTCACTTATTACTTGAATAAGAGTCAGCATCCCTTAAAGCAGTGTTCAAAATGAAACGACCTGTCTTCGAAATAGACTGAGAAGGTCTTTGCGTACAAATTCAAAGCACACTAACAGAAAACCTAAAACATGCAGAGGAAAGACGACACTCTGTTTGGTGTAAATCCTAAAACTCAGTTATTGCAGAGAATATAATTTTACTAACAAATTCCGTTAAACCTATCTTACAATATATGGAAGAGTATACAACAGAGGGTAAGAACCCACACAGGCAACCTTGGTGCCCTGCCAAGCAGGCAGCCCTGCTGGAGTCAGTACCACAGATACCTCTTGGCCCAGCACAACAGCTGCTTGTCCTAAAAGCGGCTGGAGGCCCTTAAAGTTGCAACAGGCCTCAGCAGAGTGATGACATACAGGAAAGCTCAGCAGAAACAATAAGGAATGATAAGTACCAAAGATTTAAAAACAGTCCCAGAGGAAGCACTTACTTCAAATTAAAAGCCACGCATGCTTTCTCTGCACATGGATTAAATCATCACCCAGAAGTTGTTCTGCTTTCCCAATTCATGGATTTCACCCCATAAAAGGGCCTTCCCATCTGTACATGTAGAATTAGTGCATCTTGACTTTTTTCCAACTCCCCAAAGCTCATTAAGTCACAAAAAGATACTGTCCATTCTGCTACTTGATCATGTAATACGCAATGCTTTTCCTTAACCACTAGAACACAGAGTCACCAAGAGTTCTTGCAACTGCAAACAAAATCAGACCTCAGGTCACCTGCTTTTCTCTGCCCCTTCATTACACAACAGTACAATCCTTGCCTCAATACAACTTCAGCAATGCACAATCCATCCATAAATCAAAGAGTGACCTGTAAGAATAGCACTATTATTACATAAGGCATAGATTAAAAAGCAAGAAAGGAATTAGGTAAATTACACCGAGAACATAGCTAGTGATAAATTAGGGATCCACATCTTAATTACTACCAATAATTACATTCTTTTTCAAAGAAACTGAGGTGTAAGAGACACTCATGTCATCTTTTCCTGCACAATAATATAATATCGACTTTTTTAAACAAAAGAAAGCACATTGACCAAGTCAGAAGATGAATTATGGCCATTTGAGGCCCTGAATATAACATCAGGCCACACTGCTCACATTGTGGCAAATGTAAATAAAGATAAATCCAGTCAATGTAATCTTTTAACTGAGGTATGAGATTGGGAATCGATGGAAAAGGGTCTTAGTCTCAGCATCTAACCCAGATGCCTAATAGCAATATATATCTGGCTTACAGAAGCGCCGAACAAAACTAAAACATTTTGTAAAATACTATGTATGTAAAATATAAAGTTCTATTAATAGCACTGCTTTTAAAGACATCGATTCATCGGTATTTACTTTTTAGGTATTATACTGACATTTTCTTTTGACAAAACCTACGGCAATCTCCCCCAAAATCCAAATTTGCATTACCAAAACATCCATTTAACAACGATACAAAGTTTCAAAGACTTATTCAAAGTGAGTAAATAAGAACTCACTTGTGCAATAAATGTCCAAACCAGCCAGAAGAAAACAAAACAACAACAACAACAAAATCACTGATAGCAAAGAACTCCACCCTTAAATTACTATCACAGGAATGAAAATCTGCTGGTGTAGTATCCATTAGTCACTCAGCTTCCACAGCACTATTGTGGACTGACTCATAGCTGCCTTCAAGTCGACAGCTGTAGGGCAATTCCTTACCAAAGGGGTCAGGGGACAAGAAAGATAAGGTTTGCCGTTCCTTATGGACCCTTTGCACTGCTGTGGTCACACAGCCAGAGCCCTACGGCTGTACAGAAAGGTGCGTTAAACCTTCATTGCTATGGAAAATTAAAAGCCATTTTTAAAAATGTTAAATATAAAAGCATTTTTTTGAATCGCGTGCTAAGGAGACATTTCACTGCTGCTGTGGTGACCATTGTCATGTTCCCACACTTGAGACCACCAGCAGACCCAGAACCACTAAAGGTTTGCTTCAAAAACAGATTCTTGTTTTCAGAAAAGAAATGCATCTCCAATACTTACGAACAGCATGGGACATGTTATAAAATGCTGAATAGCTTTTCAGTTACTTCGAAAGGACCTTAGAAAACTCACATATCCAGGGCCATAAAAATGCACTTATCATTCTGGTTAGAACATCATCAAAATACCATTTGCCTTTTTATAAGCCCAATTAGCCCCCAGATCCCTCTAATGACTCTCACTTTTTCTGGATGGTATTAGAAATCATTAAACTTGATGCATTTCGGAAGGAAACCAGAATGGCTGAATTTTTGTATTTATTAATATTAAAGACAATGGTACCTAAGAAGCACATAGTTATCTAAGATTATCTGTTACCTTTATGCAAAAAGCATGTATCCACTAAACAAGAAGTGTATATAGGATCAACTAAATTGCTGCTAAAACTCACACGACATTTAGATATTTTACTTAAAGTGAGAAAAGAAGCGCTACAAGCTAAAACAGTTAAACGTCTATTACACAACTTGTGCCATAATATAGTATCAAATTCAACAGCACTGAGCACACCATCCAAGCTTGATTTATTGCAGCTAATTGCTAATTAGGGTTATTTTTGAAGCACTGCTGTTTGCATTGCACCAGATTTGCACTTGGGGAGAAAACAGGATTTACAAGGTCAGAATGAAGTTTAAACATTTGTATACAGACTGCTTCACTCCCCTCAGTACTGCTAAAAGGTCTTAGCGATCTGAAGACAACAGTATTTACACATGTGGTGTTATTAAAACCGGGCACTCCCAACTTTGTACAAAGCAGTTATTGAAATGCAAAAATTCAAAACAGGATTGCAATGGTTACCCAGACAACCTTCTAATTAAATAATGGCAGTAATATCACTATGCTTCCATGTACTACATTAAAAATTGAACAGTGCCTCACTAATAATGCATTGGTCATTTGCATAACCTAAAGACCCTGGCTGCCAGTATCAGCTATGGACCATCACATCATTAACCACCAACATACATCCCACACACCCCCCCATGGCCAGCAATTACGAAGAGGAACACATCACTAATTCAGGGGGTCTCCTGTTTCAATTCCTGCCTATTATGACCTATTTAAGCATTGTTAGTAGTAGGATGATCCTCAAGATCAAGACTTGGCTTGTTTCTTTCAGAAATCAAACCCCACTGTAGACCATACTATACCCAATTTTAGCATCAATCCTCTCATTCCCCTAGCAGATTTCTGTCTGGTGTTTTAGGCACTATGGCACGTCTGCAACCAAAATACCATCACGCTAACCAGAGCCCACGTGATCAAGCCTGTTGTGCTGGATTCCCTGGTGCCTCTGCAATGTCTCTGCCAATACCCAACACAGCTATATTCATCTGTACTGCAGGTGAGCTATGCTGAAGCAAGTTATAAAGAAGGGAAGAGGACTAATCCACCCTCCAAAATTCAACTACAGCTGTCAATAACCATAAAAGTAGACTGTCAGCATGCTGGAAAACAATCTTTTCAAAAATAAAGCTTCAGTTCAGTTAGACTGTATACAGGACACTAACATGCAGGCTGTACAGAATTAACTGACTATAGTGATAAAGTATGAAGGCTGAGTGACCTCTAATCAAGAAAACATGACGTGCCTAGACTTACCAAAGGTTCCTCCTGAATTATTACCTCAGTTCAGATTTATTTTTATGATTTGCTATAAATCTTTCCAAATCTTCTCTAATCATTAGCTGTATCAGCAGTATGAGAGCCATATGAAAGATAGTGCACTGTTATTTTTGGTTTCAAGAGACCAATTGCATTTCCAAATATACTGCTAGCATAATCCAGTCAGGCTGTGGTTTCATAAATCCAGAGGGTTTTCTTGGCATATTATCCCAGAGATGAAGACAGCTAGTACAAAACCTCAGGGGAGTGGGGATTCACAGCTTTGTCTTCATGAACTGTAGCACAGGGTCATGCTTAAATGTTAAAAGAAGAAACAAGAATGTGGTTCTTTCTATGCCTGCCCAAGGAGACGATTCAGAGAACTTGCTTTTGGTAGGAATGGAGAACTTTAGTCTTTCCCATGTCCCTAGAAATATATTCATATTTTGGCAGCATGCAGGAGCCTGAATGAAGGAGCTCCCAAAGCGGAGCGCTATGGAAACAGCATAAAGACACTCTTCCAGCCCCAAAGCATGTACACTACAGCATCAGCTCTGCCCTCAGTGCGGGTACATGGTTCCCAATTGTGTCTTAATGGAAAATGTATTTGCATCAGTAGAAAGCTGCTTACAGACCAGCTGTTCCTTCCTGTCCTCCACTTTGTTTTTAAAGGAAAGCCGCACTTCTGTTTCCTATCCTCCCCCACCACCCTTCTACAAGTACAAAAAGGCTGCAGCACATGCCAAGGGTCAGACCTCTTCAGCACTAGCTGACAGGAAAGGGCTGGATGCCACAGGAGTTGGTGTTTTCCTCTGTATTACACCACATATAATACAGATACATTGCAATTTTGAATAATCCTCCCCAGTCAACACATACTCTCAGAAAAACTCTGCAATATAGCAAATTTGGCCTACACACTATTCACAAGACGTTTTACATCAGTAGCTTCAGAGATGAGCTCAAGGAACAGAGATCTACAAGCAGCTTTGCAGCAGGCCAAGCCCCACGCTCAGTCTCCCACCATAACCACGCTGCCTTGCGATGGCTTTGGACACACAGTGGCCAGCAGGAGCCCAATCCTTCCCCTGAAATGCAGAGCATGGGTTCAGCCCACTCACTACACAGAGAAGACTGACTTAGTGGATTACGTCTGACCCCAGGATCTCTCAGGAAGAGAGTCTTTGAGGAAGTACTGGGAGGTGGGATAGGTAGAGATACACATTGTAAGAAACAGTTATTCTCTTGACTCAAGGAAAAAAATCCATCTCTGTTTGGAACATTTGAGTAAGCTTTTAAACTCATTCACTTTTGCTTACTCCACCCTGCTATCATGCACTGTTTTACCATTGCAAATATTGTCCTTGAGACAGGCTGCACATGTTCATATAGCATCCAGCAGCACAGACCTTTTTTAAAACTGTGCGGGCATTGCTACAACATAAATGTTCAGACTCAGAGCAATTACTTCTGACTGCACTAATGAGACAAGCATGCTGTTTCTGTACTATATATATACACATTATACACAAATTTCATTTAACAAGTATCTTGGCTGTGATGTAAACCCATCCCTACTTAATTTATGTTTGCACACATTTGGACTGAAAATTAAAATTAATAGAAAGCTAAAATAAATAAAAGAGCTCCTGCTGCTCTGTGTGAACATTCAAGAAAGCAAAGAGCAGAAACACTTCATTCCCCCATAACCCAAGCACAGAATTTGCTGATTCCCAATTACTAAACAGCCCTGTCAGACACCATGGATTGACTTAGTGTGTGTGGGGGGCGGGGGGGGGGTGATGTGAGGGGTGCACAGAATAGAGGAATTTTCTCCATTCATCAGGCAGTCTTCTCTCCGTACAGAGTGGGGACTAATGCACGTAAATCCCTGGTTCATCAAGAAGTGAATAGACCTTTTGTTGCAGTCTATTACAGTTATAAAGATTCTGGCCACGCTTCTCTTGCCACCACCATCCCCTCCACCAAAATGAAAGGTAGAGCTTAAAAACACAGAAACAGATCAGGATTCAAAACACGCCAGAACAGTCCGGCTGCACCAAAAAGAAAGGGGAAAAAAAAAAAAAAAACCAAACCCAACCAAACCTGCCGGCCCCCTTTTCAGGGCCTTACGACACCACTTTTGAGAAGTTTTGCTCAGGCAGCTGACATCCAGTTTTCGTCTTCTACTGCAGATGTGCGGCTTTCCTGCACAATAGATGCCTGCAGCCCTGGCTCTCTTCCAGGTCCCACTGTGTGACAGTAACAAAAGGCGAAGCTGGAAGCCCTCAGCTACAGCACAGCTCTAAATGATTTAGTGACCACGGCGTTCAGACCTTGGCAGCAGCTGCTGCTTTAAAGGGACATTACCCAAGGAGTCAGTAAACCACGGAGGCAGGCTTTTTTTCACACTAGATTTGAAAAGTTCTGTTCAAAATTGAAATGGTCCTGCCACAGTTCTTTAAAAACCCAAGGCAGAGAGCAGGGAGATGGGAGAGAACAGGACAGGCAGGGATTGTTGTAAAAGTTGTTAGTGCAGTACCACAAAGCCTAAAAGGCCATCTATTACAGTATCCTCCACATAAGGACTTCAAGGCACTCTGCAAGCATTAGTGATGGCAACCTTCCACCTCCATGGCCATATGTTATTCTCACTTTAGAATTAGAAAAATAAAGCCCTGAGATTAAACCAGCCACTAGTGACCAGGACAACTTAAACCCAGGATGACACTACATGGACACCTTTTCTCCTAAGTGTGTGGAGAAAATTACTTGTTCGCACATTAATGTCACATCACATTACGAACTTCCATTTTCTTCGGTGCACAATTGTACACCACCACAATGCTACAAAGGAGCTTTTGCAGAGAATTTTACACTGAACACTATCTCTAGCTTGTGAAGGGGACATACGTATGAGCACCAGCATGCTCAGCAATGGAATCAATGCATACCATACCTTAACGCATACTGCTCTTGGACAAGCATGTTGTCAGCCCCCTGCTAAACTCTACAGCAGTTTTTGAGCACCTATTCCAGAAAGTTACGGGCTAGAAGAGCTGGATTGTTTTTACATAGTACAAGATCCAAACAAAGTCACAAATCCCTTCAAACCCCATGAGATATTTTACTTCCTCTCCGAGCTGCAGAATAGCTCAACTTTTGCTACAAAACTTCTCACGTGCATCAGAGAATTAATGAACCAGGCTAGTGCAATCTTCAAAAAAAACCTAGTGAAAACAAGGAGTGCCTTTCCTCAGTATTCAAGCCCTTCTGCCCATCATTTCTTTTCTACCTTCTGATAACATACAGAGTTGAGGCCCTGACACAAAACGGGTCCTTATTTAGTTCTGCAGACAACATATCCTGCTACCTTCTTTCTTTGAAGCCTCCTGCAGCCACCAGGGGTACAGTCATGCTATGTTCATGATCAAGGGCTGCAATGCAGCTCCAAACCTCTGTCAGTGGAACTCCAAAAACAGATGAACTCAGCTTCTCCCCAGAGCTCAGCTCCCCTGCTTCGAAGCACCACAGTCTGTACCATAAGTACTGCCTATGGAAGCCCTGCAGGCAGGTGGAGGGCAAGTGATTGACCAAAAAATTCACCAAGTGTCTGTTTGCAAAGAGAAGTCAGTAGCCAGCTGTGCTAAGTCACACCAATAACTTCGAGCAAGAAATAAACATGTCAATTCAAGTAAAGAAAAAAGATTTACATGAACAGTAACTACTGTGCAACAAATACTGAAAATAATTTCTGTCAACAGAGCACTAATTAAGACAGATAAACACTTGTTTCACTAATCTTCCTCCTCCTCCTCCTCCCTCCAGAGTAATTTAGTTCCCCACAGGGAAAAAACGTGCAAGAAGGGACTGATAAAAGAGACATATCAAAAAGGTGCACATATTTCTATATGCCACAAGCCGGTAACACAGCACTGCTAGAGCTCTGTTGGAAGGGGGAAAAGTACGATTTGATATTTCTCTGTGGAGTCTGAAAGTAATTTTAAAAGGACACTTTAAAGCCATCCTTCACCACCTGCAGTCAAGTGGTCATTAAAAAAAAAGCACTGTAATCAAAGCTCCCACTAACTGCTGAGAAACACTATTAATCCACTAAGCAGCACTGCTCCATCCATTCACTCTGCAGCCATCCCAAGCAAGTAAAACAAAACCACACTCACTTACTTGGATTTTCAGCTCCTGTGTGAGCAGTGATGGTGAGAGGGGACAAGGAATGTAGAGACATTACTGTGTTAACCCACAAACAATGGCAGACTTAACCAGGATCCAGGACGGCGCATATGGTTACCACCTTCGGCTTGCTGCCTTGCCCCAGATTTTGGGCTTGCCTGCTGTGATAGCAATGCACGAATAGGGTTGGGGTCTGAGCTCTGGCAGTTTTCAGTCCACTATATTAACACCATGTCTCTTTCCATGACTTTAATGTGCAGGGGAGGGAAACGAGCAGGAGCTGTTACATGTTCTGTTGGACCGTTCCTGCTCAGAACAGTGGGGAGGAAGGGAGAAAATGCCTTTGCAAACCATATGGTTTGAGCAAGTAGGGGCAATAAATGCTTTGCTCTACCAGCATGCTGCTACACACAAGAAGACATCAGTGAGAGGCGGGCAGCACAGTAGCAAATCTGGTACCAGGAAATGTTGTGTAATGTCAAACACACAGAACAAAAGAATGATTTCCTACTCCCCATTGGAATGTGTCATATCTAGCCTTACACTGCGCTCTAAAACACAGTGGCTGCCTGATCAACCCAAACAACATAGACTTGGTAGGATTGCAGATATTTTTTTCCACCTCACTGAAACAAAGCTCAGGTAAATGGGAACAGCTAGCCCAAGTTTCTGTAGCACCATGCGGGAAATCAGAAATCAATGCACCTTCCAGCTGTCGGCTCACCAGAAGCATCAGGAATTTAAACAACTCAAAGCTGGAATGGGGGAGGAGGAAGAAGAGGGAAAGGAGAGGGATTCACAGCATTTGTTAGGCAGTAATTTGTCTTTTAGCAGTCCTGGATGTGGTACTGACTGACCATGTTAAAAGGGTGCTCCCCTAAGCTGGAGAAGCACTGACCCTTAGGAACAGGGCAAGAAATCAAGAGCAAGGAAAAAATAAACACCCAAGAGGAGAAACAGCAATTCTTCTTTGCTAAAGGAAATAATTTTTTTGTTGCATAGGCGCCCATGACTTCAGCCAACCGGTCTGGGTGAGGATCTGGTCTGATGCTCTTAAGTGGCTGTGCTTTCAACAGAACTAACAGCAAAAGTTGCTCCCCGCAACACATTGAACAGATCTCCCAATTCAAAAGGACTGGGGTTGTGCCAGGAAACACTGTTGACCATTTGGGTCAGGGATGCTGCCTGCCTGCTGTCAGCCAGCGCTGCTGTTTGACAGGGAAGAGCAGAGCCATCGCTGGGATTCCTGCGCAACATGGGGCAAGAGACAGGTTTATCTACAATAATTTCACAGCATTGTCTCGCTCCATTTCCTGGTTGTTTTCCGGGTCCATTTTGTTATGCTGTAAAAAGCATTATGTGCCTGTGATCATGGTGACATGACATACCATCATGATAATGCAGCTAAAGGCAGCAGGGCTCTGCAAAAACAAGCAGACAGGTCTGCTTCGTTCTCGGCAGTCTGTTCCAGAGTCTAAGTTACCAAGAGGCAAAACAGGGTTTTCCAGGGACAGGGTGCCAGGTATCCTATGTATTGCCACCGACTATGGCAGGAGACAAGTCACCATCTGCTTTGCACCACATTTACCCTTGTTTTGCAAATGCAAAACTGGTCTGGAGGCCTTTCATGTTTACATGGAGAAAGGTAGTAAAGGCTTATTTCAAAAGACTTTCAGCTCTTTTGGTAGAAGGACCATGACTGTACCTGGTCTACAAAATTACCAAACTCTCAGATTTCTAGCATTTGCTAGGATCCCAGACTGACTGCAACAACTTAAACCCAGCCTGAAACACATGCAGACTCTCAACTCACCACCCACTCCCAGATTTGAAAGGAGTGAGGACTCCAAAAGGTTGAACTGTAACAGGCAAATGTATTTTTAACAAATGCTGTTTCTATAAATATTACAAAAGCTTTCTGCTCTTTGGAGGCTGCTCTGCTCCCAGTGCTGCTGACATTACGGTGACATTTAGGAGGCCTTCACATTGCCTTACTGCCTTTCGTATGCTGGTTTTGTTCAAGGGATCAGAGAGACATATGAAGACACAAGGGCTGCTTATTCAAACTCCGCTCACTCGCTGACCTGCTGCTCATGCAGGAGTCAGGAGCACAAAGGGGCTCTCCATGTCAAGTGTGCTGGCTGCCGCTGTCTCCACCACGCTGGAATGCATATAAATGCAAAGGACACTAACCCCGAGGTGCCACCAACAAGGTACAGGGGTGAAGAGATGGGGAACTGATTTCTGAAGCTGCGCAAGGGCTTCAAGTAGTCCCAGCTGGTACTGCACCCTGTCCACATAACATAAGGCTCTTCTTCATTTATTGATTCCTGCATTTGCTCTCTCTCCTCCTCTTTTTTCAAACCTATTTTCCCTGCACACTCTGCCTTCCCCCTCCGTTTCTTCGCTTCCTTGTACTCTCTCTAGAGACCGCTGGCAGCTCGGCTGCGAGGCCAGCATGCAGCATGAATGGCACCAAACTGGCATGCACCCCAGATGCTGACATCACCTCCTCTTCTGCCCTCAGCCTCCACTAAGCTGGGCTCCAGATCCTGTACCTAAAACGCTGAGCATCTAATAATTCACTGACTGCTGCCTTTGCACCAGCTTCCAGCTTAATCTGTAGCTCTTCTGTTATTAAAAAATAGGGTGGTTATAAAGCAAGAGACAATATATATAAAAAAAGGGAGGGGGGGTATCTTCCCAAATCAGGTTAAGACAGACACCAACACTTGGGTTAGGATCCTTTAGGTATCTGTTCTCCTGCATTTCATAAATGTTCCAGCCCAGAGAAGCGCCTTGTCCACAAGCTAGGAAATGACTCCTACATACCTAAATAGGTGGTGCTAAGTGACCAGATGAAGCAGTTACCAGGATCATATCTGTACATCAGCACATTTTTTAAAAAATGCTGCAACTATAAAAATCCAGCTTAAAAATAAACCAAAACAAAACAAAAACAACAAAAAAAAAACCCAACAGAAAATTTGTTAGTTATCTCCAGGACTCAGCTGTTCAGTCTCATTCAGGGTGAGCTGCCACTGGAACATCTAGTAACACTTTCAATTAAATTTAAGACTACATGTTCTCTACATCACAAAAATCTAATATCACATACACACTCTCCTGTTACCTTCTGGTTATTTTGAACAGAAATTACACTGATACTTAAGGTGCAGAATCCCTGTTCTCACTTAAGCAGGTGCTTAATTTTAGGGATGGAGAAAGCTCCAAACTAACACAACAGATCCAGGACTCACTGTACCATATGTTCTTTGGACTGTGTTTTATTTTGAATAGATATCTAATGTTTTTCTTAACAGGAAACTTCCACAGACTTTTCTTATTACAGAGTATGAAAGCCTTGACAATGATGGTGTTACAGCTGCAACAGAATCCTCCCATTGCAGGCAAAGGAAAAATAAAACATCTCACTTCAGTTTGCACCAGCAAAAATGGTTTGAAGATTTGTTTGAACACTTAACAAGATGTTTTTGGCCGCCTCTGACATTTAACGTAAGTATTGCCACACTAAGAGGATTGTGATTCACAACTGCATACTTGAATAGGATCATTCCACAAAAATTTCACTCTACCCTAGAAAATTTTGTAATTCAATGAAAACGCAGAGCACAACTGTAGTTACTTAGCCTTTCATCAAAAAAACTGTGAATATCTGATAATAATAGGTACTATCTATAAAGGCTTCAAGTCAACACTTTTTATAAGCAGATTTGTAAGGTAATAAATTTTCCATGACTTAACGATCAGCTTTGCCTATGAAAGCCAATGTTGTAATTCCCAATTGATTGTAGATGTTAATCTTGCAAAACTCTTGTTCTTATGCTGTGATTTATTAGCTGAATTAATGACAGATTGCCCTGTTTAAAACAAGCTGCTGTTTTACACAATAACCCAGGAAGCTCTGTCCAACTGAGTCACCACAAGGATGGGAGGAGGGTAGCATGCAAGGTGAAACTGCTCAGATACCTGAGCTAATTTGTCTTATTGCCTTTGAAATGCAGTACTAATTGTTTAACAATTAACCCTATGACTGAACACCAGGAGAGCTGAATGGCAGCAGCTATTCAGGCTCTCTGCAGTTTGGGATTCACATACAGTCTCTGCAATTCATTTACATTGAGATATTCTGCTTTCTCATGGAAAACAACAGAAGATTGCCCCAACTCCCCTGCCACACACACTTACTCCTTTGGGTTTGAAGACACTGGAAAAGAAAAATCCCATGTGCTTTCTGTATATATGCATGTGACTAGAAAAGGAAAACTGCAGAATAAGGAAAGATCTGATTCCTCAGGCCTTATCTCATTGCTACCACAAAGCAAGTGCCATTATGTGTAATAAAAGTTATAACCTTCTCTCCAGATTATTCATTCTCTACCTCTTCAGCAACATTTCTGGTGTAGGACAGAATGTGCCACAAACATGCTCTAACAATGCAGTCAAACGGAGGGCCAACATTGTAGTGGAAACAATGACAGTTCCTCGGTTAGTCTTAGCCTGCAGGTTTTAAGAATTGCGATGGTGTAATAAACTCAGACCTCTTCCTGTCAACTCTGCCATCGAGACCACAATACAGGAGGTGAGAACAGGAGCTGGAGCAGGGAGAGGGGAGAGGCCCAAACCCGCAATCACAGGGCAAATACTCAAGAGCAATTTCATTCTGATGCAGGAGCCCCATGTTCTGCAGTAAATTGCTCCCCCCCTTCATTTGCTTTTTAAAAGCTTGCCTCTGAAGGGATCCCTCTGTTTTGCACTCAATTTGAACTTGCTTCTGTGCTTCGCAAGCGCTTCAGTGGCTGGCGGCACTTCCTGTGCCGCAGAGCACCAAGCGTTGCCAATTCCCATCGAGCCATCACTTGCAGCTCCAGTGCTTCACTAGCTTTTCCCTGCTACTCCCTGCCTAGCGAGAGCAGCGGCATATGCTGCTCTGTGGTACGGCTTCAGAGGTGAGCATAGACTTAAAAATAAATAAGTAAAATCAAATAAAGGAAGCAAAAGGATCGAGCCTTGCATGGCTGCTTCCTACAGGTGTAATTCACAGACAGTCACCTCAGAAGAGTCACAGCAAATCCCTGGGACCACTGCTGTGATCGGTTATTAAAAACTCGCCCCAGCCATCTGCTGGTGGTCAAGCTCCATGATGTGGCAATCAATTACAGCTGTTATCTTGTCCTAGCTTTGACAGATGTTCTTCTCTTTCATTGTACAGTAATTACTAGTTAGCTGCCAGCAGGCTTCACACTTTAATTGTGGCGCTAATTTGAGACAAAGAGAGGAAAAAATAGGGAGAGACAGACAGGGAAAGGCAAAAGCTAAGACAGCTGTGGCAATTGGAGCACCCATGCATTAAACACTTCTTTACAAACAATAGGTGAAGGCAACCCGTTACCCCAATAAGACTTTAAAAAGCTACAGTTGAGCCCTATCCAACCACAGCATAGCCTGCAGTCCCTGTTCCTTTCAGGGGGGAAAGATGGACACTTTTCTCTTTCTGTGCCAAACGCTATGCTAAAAATACCTGCCAGCCCTCTGGCAATGCATGGCTTCATACTGCCACACAGTGTGGTGCCAACTACTTCACAGTAGTGAAAAGTGGATGGACGAAGACACAGGGAGGGGCTTTGATTTGGGGGGTGTGTGTGTGTGTGTGTGTTTAAACCTTTTGGAGAACAAGGAACCTACTTAAATTGTAACACAGATGAACTACTGCTGCAAAACACAAGCAAATACACTCCACTGCCTCGTTAGAGAGCAAGTCACAAAGCACCTGCTCTGCAATCTGGTGTTCGTGGAAAGCTTTTGGAGATGGGCAGGAGAAAGCAAGTGCCCTAGTTGATCAGACCGGGAGCCAGCAAGGTAGGAAACCTGGCGACTCGTTTCTTTCGTAACCCAGAGCTCTAAAAAGTCTTCAAAAAAGGGACCTGACAAGGTTTATCCTCCTTTTGGCTAGTTTAGATGTAGCATTTCAATACAATTTCTAGAGCCGTATCTCATCTCAGTTTCTGTACACTACTTAATGATGTATACCCCTATGCCCCCAATAAAAATACGCTACAACAACCACAACAACATGCAAAGACCCACAGTAAAATCCTCATCAGCTGATTTTTAATGACACTCAATAGTTTAAGATGTGCTTATCTCCTCTGTTTAGACTGCAATGGAAATACTTTTTTTTTTTTTTAAGGTGTGAAATAGTCAAAAGACTGTGTTTAAACAGGTTTCAGAAACAAAGTATCAAGCTTCCACTGGAAGTCTGAACAATAAGCAGAAAAACATTCAACTGTTAAGAGCAATTCTGCAGCAAGCTACAGATACTCTCCTATCAGATGTCCAAATCTGCATTAACTATTTTCTTTTCAATTTAATTCACAATGGACATATTCCTGCTATTGAATATTTATTGAATCTTTCAGTAACACTTAGGCTGTAGTTCAGTGATGTGTTTGGCAGTAACAGCGGCTTACAGCAGTTCCTGTCATGCTCTCTCCCTTTCCTCTACTGCCCACCCCATGCCCGGCCTCATGCCACTGTATGCTCCCTGCTGCAAGTTGTGGCAGCACAACTATTTCAACATCCATTCAGATCAGGAAATGGAGAATGGCTGAAGGAATTAACACCCTCAACTCCCATTGAAAAAGAAAAAAGGGTGGGTGGGGAAGACTGTCTTGTGCTGGCACCACTGACAACTGAGGTTTCCCAAAACAGCTCGCTGCCACCCAAGTATCAGCCAATTGCCTGAACTGGTGAAGGGGAGGGAAACCGGACAGCTTCCACTGGTGTGGAAGAGCTCAGCCATCTTAGAAACCTAACATTGGTACAGCATATCACGTGTGTGGGAATGAGAAACACAAAACCGCTCATACCGGTATTACTAAGAACTGCTTACCAATGAGACACGCCCCTGGTTTAATTGGACACAGTCAACTGCAGGCATCTGGACTGGAGCTCAGATTTCTGGTGTGCTCGAATCCACTGATGTTTTCTATCCAAGAACTTGTTTGGTTTTATGTGCTCTCAGATTTTACATTTTAATGCCACTTACTGACCTTTTCCTTATTTTATTTTTTCAGTCATGATCTCAAGCAGTGTTTGTTGATTTCATATTTTATTATTACTTTGTTGGTGGGAGAACTTCTGAAATCAAATTGTTAGAAAAATGTATGAGGTTTTGGTGGTTGCTGAACACAACAAGCCAGCTCCTGCTGATAATGGCAGTGTAAGTTAACTGTCTGGGATCACCATATTCCAGCTGTCAAGGGAAAAAGGGGGGAAGGGACAAAGCTGTACATTTTTAACATGTTTCTAGCATTGCAACTAGCAGAAGTAGTGGTTTTACAGAAGCAGAACTACGTGGTTCACTGACCAATGATTTGAAATGGCTTCTCTGCAGAAACTGCCATTTATCTGGATTACTGCTTTTTGAAAAGGGACTTTGGGACAGTGCTGTAAACATCTGCCAGACAGCAAGATGTTATGCAGATGGACAAGAAAAGTAGGTTGACCAAAACCCACTAGGGTCTTGATACCTGACAAAGTCAAGTCAATAACTTTGGAAAATAATATCCCAGGAAGCATAACTGTACCTGGAATAATCTTCATCTTCAGTCTGCTTACTAACTGATGTTACTACTTGACTTCTACATGTCCTACAGGCAAGCTGCCCTTTCCCTTTGTTTCAGTGCAGTGGTCCTCTTCAGAGATGTATTCAAGAGAGAGTTTACAGAACACGTTCCCTTTCAGCTGAAATTCTGGATGACATCTCCCATGCTACCTTGCCAAAGATGAACAAATATCACCTTTAAAACTCTGAGTAACCCAAAGACATCAATTGACCATGATCCAACTATGATTTCTCCTGGAAATACTTCCTATGATGACGTGCTAGCCAAGCAGCCAGCCATGTTCCCACAGAGTCCCACCACTGCCATTCTTCTCAAGGACACCACACCAGTACAACAAGCAATACAAGTTAAATCGCAATGCTTTCCCCCCTGTATCCCCCCCCAAAAAGAGCCACATGTTCCCCAGGCAGTGGATCCCTGGAGTCAGAGGGTGCTGACCTCTGAGCTCTACCTCCACCAAAGACTTGTTAAATGCAAGACAATCTCTCAACTATCACCTATGCTAAACAGGCAATTACTATGCTGATTGGTTGATTACATTTCCCTGTCTAAATTATATTGGGAGAGAGGCAAATCACTCTGAAAACAATAAAAATCACAACCTAACTTCAGGCAAAAGTGCAGAAAATGTTTTTTTGCCAGTATGAATAACAAGCAGGTAGACTGGAGTCAAGCCCAGGCCCCGAGCAAACAATCCTTCCTTAAAGCAGAAGGATCCACAACCCTCCTGACCAGGGAAAGGCTGGGCAGGGATTTGCAAATCAGCCATGACCACATCAGGCCATGACCTCTTGTGTGAAATTAACTGGAGGAAAAAAAAAAGAAGAAGAAGAAAAAAAAAGTCTCCAGAGACTGATGATCCCCAAGTGCCTCAGAAGTGCATCCATTCCCCCATATATGCTGCAGCAGCTGTGCCACTCTAACAGAAACAACACCCCCTCCCTCACCTGGTTGCATTTCTTTCCCTCTTCTATCTTTTCAACTTTGTACCAGCTGATTTGAGTGTCCTTATTGTGCTTTCATTTTCATCAACAATTTCTTAGCACCCTTAGTCTATAGCTAACAGCAGCATGGCCTCTCAAACCCACACAGGACCCTACCAGCTCTGAGACAAACTGTCCTGCCGAGCCCCTGCAAGGGGCCCCGAAGCCGCCTGGCTCTGTGTTTTCCGCAGCTCTGTGGCAGCGTTTGGCTGCCTGGCTCAAGGCCTTTACCTCATGCTCCTGGTTTCACCTGCCTGTTTCCATGTGCACCCCACTTTTTTAGGCCTTTATTTCTCAGCACTGCTCCTTCTGCTCCCCTCCTGCAGGCACGTCGACGCTCCAAAATTTATCCTCAAATACAACCGTGACAGTTTTTCCTCACAATCTTCATATTTCACCCCAGCCGCCGCTGCAACTCACCTCTCGCTGCTGTCCTCCCTACGCACTTGCCACAGCCCCCCGCAACACGAGGCATTTCCAAGACAAAGCAGCACAGAGACACAGGCTGGCAGCAGGATCTCTGAAGGGAGGGAGCACCGCAGAAGCAAAGCCCGTTTGCTGGGGATGGGGACCTGCGAGCCATCCTCTGGAGCTGAGCTAGGGCACCACTGCTGAGGGGGAGAGATGAAAGACGGGCTGGGCCCTCGGCCTCTTTCCCCGGCCTGAACGGGACACAGAGCTGTGCAGGCCCCATCGGGGAGAGGTTTCCTCGGGGGGGGCGGGGGGGGGCTGCTGGCCCTCAGCTCCTCTCTGGCGAGCGGTGCCCGCCAGTCTAGGCCTGGCTAGAAGGGCTCAGCCCAGGCTTTTCCAAGCACGTTAAACAAGCTGGTGCTGCTGGGTGTCACGGCCAAGCTAAGCGAGACACCAGCATGGCCCTCCACCCACCACCAGACAGAAACTGCAGAAAACACATAGTGAGCCAGCCTTCGGGGCCGTTCCACTAACCCTTTCCTCATTGCAACAAACAACTAAAGGAGCAATGACAAGGGGACTGGGTACTCCCCTCGCACCCACAGCACAAGACCCCACGACAACACATGCCGGCTTTTGAACTATATCCCACAGCAAGAATAAGCCTTCAATTCTCATTAAGGGCTCCCTCAGTCACAGCAGGAAAGTCTATTACAGCTGCCTCACCACACAGCATTGCCATTTCCACTCACCCAGGCATCACTCAGCCCTTCAGCCACCCCGCACCCGTCCAGCGCCCGGGGACACCACAGACAGTAATTAAGGCCAAAGCTCCATAAGGAGTGTTTTTGGGGGGAGGGAAGGGAGCAGTGGATGAAGCCCAGCTGCCAAAACTTTTAATTCCTTCTCACAGGATCAGGACTGAAATGTTTGAAATAATTTCTTAACAAAAACAAAAAAGGCTGCTGAAAAGAATAACATTATGACAGCTGCTGGGAAAGTCACCAGTGGGTGAGCACCGGTCGCCATGCCGATCCCCGTCCCTGCGCCACTGCTTACAGGAAGGAAGGTATTTTTATATCCTGAGCTGCAGTCTGCACTTTTTATTTACTTTCCCCTTTCTCCCAAAGCCACCCTGGCTCGAGCTCACTGCTCTCCAGTTTCCAGCCTTCAGGACAGCTTTCACAAGTTGGAATGCAGAGGAATTCGGCAGATGCTGCGCCACATTTGCATTTCAGTGGTAACAGTCCAGTGGCCAGAGGAGACAGGCATGGAGAGGCTGACCTGCACCCCTCACCTTGGACAGGCTCCGGCAGCAAACATGAGACAGGTGATCTGTTTAATTCCCTTTAAAGTATTGCTACGTGAATGGGATGTTTGGTTGGATCAGACAAACTTTGTGACATGAAGAAATCTTTCCTGCCAAAAACATTTTATCAAGTGGAAGGTGTTCTCTTTAGAAATCTTTACCCTCTTTTCAAGGCTAAAAGCTTTGCTGCTCTTACATTTTAGGACAGATCCGCCTGCTGTAAGCATACTCCTAAACAAAGTTTCCCCACAGAAAACCAGCCTGTGTAGTCATTAGAAGAAATTAAACAGAGTTTCAAATGAAATTAAGTTTAATTATGTATACTTAATGACAGGTATGTGCTTTTAAAACAACAGATGTTGCACAGATGTGGTTCAAGGTAAAGACGACAACAAAAGCTCTCCTGGCACTTCAGAAAATGTTTCTCTGGAGCACCCCTGCACCACACCACCCCTGTCTTTTAACCAGCTGTCAGTTAGATTTTGTTTCTTACCTAGATATAGCAAGCCTCCCTTGCCCACTACATACACACGACCTGGTTTCTGTTTGTTTACTTGGGGGTGGGGGGTGTTTGATTTTAAACATACAGGCAGCACTGAAAGATTTCCAAGAGAATTTCCTGATCATCCCCACTGCTGCAGCTGCCTCTGAGGCTGTTCCACAAGCTTCTCCCGCCTCATCACCATCTAGCTTGTGCACAGCAAGCAGAACATGTCAGAAATCCCTGTCCTGCCTTGCATTTCCCCATGGCCAAATATTTTTCAGGAAGTAGTTGATCTGGCCTGCAGGATATGAAAACCAAGGTCAACCACATCACTAGATGGCTGGTAAGAAAAGAAAATAATAGTATGTCTGAAGGGGGGCCAAGCAAATTAATTTGAAGGGGAAGTTATTTAGGATGAAGCTTTGCAAAATGGGAAAAACAGTGCTATTATGTTTCACAAGACCATTGTCAGAATCAAAGATACTGTGGCACTAAGATACACACTAACTAGGGACATACACATTCCTAATAAACACATTTACATACTGCTGCATGTGATAATTGCTTTTATTCTACAGACATCGGCTAAATTTCCAGATCCTTTGATTTCTGTCCAACACAAAAACCTAGCTTGCCCTTGCTCATGAATTTTGGAAGCCAGCATGAAAATATTCCAATATGCAGAACAGGAGCTTGTATAAATGTGCCAGCAAAAAGTAGCTGTGTGATCTTACACATTATGAACACAATACTCTCATTTTTCTTATGCACAGGAGCACAGGGTCACTTCACAAATCACAGGAGAAGAAAGAATAAAGGGCAGAAAATACTGGGGGGAAAGTGCCTTAGAAGTCTGCGGTATTAAAAAAGAATTTCAGAAACATTCCGACATTTTAACTTGCATTTGGCAAGATCAAGTTTGATTGCAGTTTATAGCAGCTCTGAGCAGCGCACTGGGAAAAAACAGAGCCAACTGCTAGCAGGTGAGGAGCAAAAGAAGAATGTATCAGGGCTCTAACTCCCCTCACTGTATCATGACTCTTCTCTGCCTCCTCACTGGTTTAAGTTCCCTGCACTGCTTGACTCGATAAATTAACTAAGGGACCCACACCCTAATCATGCAGCAGCTCCAGGCTACGTGCACCATCTTTACCCCACATCACCCTGACACACTCCAGAAGAACAGGCAGCACGATGCACAGAAAAGCATGCTGGAAGGTGTGTGGAGAGGAGCTCGATTTCTGCTTAGTCTCCCACTCCAAACAGAACAAGTCTCTTGCCAGACCTTGGCTGAAATTTGGCACCTTTGCCTCCTTGCATGCAGTACAGATGGCAGGATAGACGTGCCTGCTGGTGCAGGAAAGCCGTGCCAGTTTTCAGGAGGTGGCAGGGAGGGAAGGCATTAGCAGAGAAGGGTCACCAAAATCAGTGCTCCCTTCCCTGATCTCAGCCTCTTTTCGAGAGGCCGCTAGAAAGATTTGAGAAGACGGGGATCTCACTACTGGATGCCACTATCCAAGTATTTAAAGGACCTCCGTCTTCCCCACAAATCATGTGTCCTGCTTGATTAATTTTTTTTTCTTCTCTCTGAACAGCTGCTTATCTACCGCTCGTTTCCCTGTCCATTCCTGTTGATTTAATTAATGCTCCTCTCAATATTCTCCAAGGAAACTAATGGCTTTGTTAGTCACTGAAAGGTGCCAAGTAATTTGCATGACCATTTCCAGTTAAGATTCCTTAGAATATTGCTGTCAGCTATCCTTGTTTTACAACAAATTAGTTAAGCACATGAAAATGTTTAGCTACTAGGATGCATAGTCTGAACGTGCAATCAGAAGAGATAATACCCTTCCTCCTATTTCTCCTCCAACACCATTTCTACTGCATTCACTGCAGTCTTACACCATACTCCTGTTCCACCAGAACCCAAGTAAGGCTGCACTACAAATAAATAGGAAAGCTGCACAGGTATTTTTTTTTTCCTTTGTTTAGCCTCTGTAGTGTCTGCCAGAGCCAAAACAGAAAGACCAGGCTTTGGTTTCAACTGAGATATTAAAAGTCCTCCAGAGGCTGAAAATCATGCAAAGGAAAACTGGATTTTAAGGCACAATAAACATGTCTTCATGAGATACTAAAAACCTTTGCAAAATAAAAATAAATGTTCATGTAAACCAAACGCCAGACATCATATATCTCATCAGCTGTAGGCCTGCATGCCCAGGAGAAAAAAACACATGCAATACTATAGAGTACAAGACTGGGTTTTCAGGCAAGGCAGTTGCTGTTTGGGCCTCCGTTCCCCAGCCTGTCTGGAAATGAAAATTACTCCCTCTTTCTCTCTCCCTGCTCCCACACCTACACAACTATTTCCCAGTTCCTATTTTCTCCCCCTACCTGTAAAATGAGGAAAATGAAACCAAATCCTTAACAAGCCTCAATACCTAGAGACAAAACACACCTTGTAAGACCCAGGTATTACTATACAAAGTAAGCTTGCTTGGGGTCTCAAGGATTTTTTGGTAGATATAGTCACACATCAAAAGCAGTCTTCAGAGAGCCTCACGGAGCACACATGCTGTGAACCTGTAAACTTTTTAGTGGCCATTTGCACATAAAAAAACCCATGTTTTAAAAATCCTTGAAGATCAAAGCACGTCAGAACAGAGTTTTAGATAAAAGGAAAGATAATATGGTGACAGATCCCTAGAGTCAATCCAGTGATTTTCATGACATTTTAGTCACATCTTTATTCCTTTCTATCTCAAAAACCCCAAAGGTCAGTTTATTTAAATTGTCAAAGATCAGCTGAAAAGCGAGAAACACTAGAAATAAATAGGGATTGACACGTAGTGCACCTGAAAGATGCTTTTCAGAGAAAATACTTTTTCTTGTATTGGGCAAGCACATCATACACTTGGGGCACTAAGTACTATTTCAAATAATTACCCAGGTAGGTTTGTAGAAGTCAGCTCAGGTGCATCAGCGACCAAGTACTGCAAATGAACCTTGCTTGCTCTGTGACGGCGTATAAAATTGCTCACATGAAGCAGAAGTCCCATCTTGTATGGGAACCAGAACATCCTTCTGATAAGCACAGAAAGATACACCACATATCCAAGGCCATCATTCAGTAGAAATAGCTTCTGGCAAAATAATTCTCATCAACTACAGAAATTACACCTATATGCACAAAATCTGAGTATAGCCATGCGACTGGGTAACTATAGGCAAAGAAGACATTTCATCATGTTCTGTGGTACTCTATACTTGCTTAAAAATAAGCACAGTTCTCTGCAGTTTAATCAAAAAAGAAAAGTATGAGAGAGAGATGTCAAAAGTTCTTGCTAAACGCTTAAAGCATGCCTATAAGCCACATTTTTGTGGCTTGCTTTTGCCATCAAAATGGCTTTGCACCATTATATTTTAAAAGAATAAACATGAAACAGAGGCTTGTACAAACTTCTACAGCCTCTCCTGAGACACCAGTCTTCTGGACTGGTGGTGAGACGGAGCTAGAAGTGTGGGGCACTGGTTAGGCAAAGGGGCAGCGGTGGTGTATCAGCCCTGGGCTGAAGCGTGATGTGCTACCTCTAAAGAAACCAGGCAAACCAAAACCCCTTGCTGAAAAGCACTTGCAAGAACAGAGTGTTCTCTCCCTCGCAAGGACAGCACATCCAAATCAAATCATTTAGCCTTCACTCTTCCAAATTCTGAACAGCAGTCAAAATCTGGAGCTGCACCATTGTCAAGAGTGAAAAATGCTCCCTAGCTCATTAATGTACAACCCCACATTCAAATTCAAGATTTTATGGACAGCTACAAACAATCAGCCAGACAACATTACTTTGCATTAATCAAGCCACTGTTGACACTTGACAGCAGCGAACACATGATTTGTCTAATTTGTTTTAATAAAGAATACTGTCAATTTACCAAAATTATTTTATTAAGCTCTTTAGAAAATTCTGAAGTTCCTTAGAAACACAGACCTTCTGGTTCCTTAACAATTAACTTTGCTGCATTGTAAACAAATTTGTTAACCTTAATCCAGTAAAACAGAGAAATAAATTCGGCCAAGATACAAAAGAAAGCATCAAGAAAGTTCATACATACAAACTGAAAGCCAGAAACTCAATAGACCCATCAGCTGAGGATGCAGCATTTAAGAAGAAAGCTATTTTAATTCCAGATGGCTACTTTCACCAGTTTTAAAACTTGTATTTGACCCTTTTTACCATCAGTGACCCAATTTTCTGCAAATTCCTCCTATGAAGATCAGCTTCCTAAAAGACATCACAATTTGACCACCTAAATAAAATAACACGTGTTTATGAATCAACTGTCATGGTCACAAGTCACTTCACAGTACTGGTTAGGACTTTAGAAAGCAGATGACTGATGGTCTAGAGAACAGCTATTTAAATGGGGCTAGGGAAAGCCTGAGAAACAGCAGTAGGTACTATCTGTGCTATGTTTAGGCTTGTAAGGCTCAAGGTAGAGGCAGCAAGAGAGACCTCTGTGAAGTTTGCACTCTATATCATCAGCCATCTCCTGGCTGTTAGCCACCTTGCATTTTGCTTTTTTATTGCAGTAAGTAATAGTTAATTTTTACCAGATGTTCATTCATCGACATCCCCAGAGACCGCTTCAAGCACATTCACTTCCCCCTTAGCCTTTTCAAACTGGTAAAGTGTACCAGCAACCCTCTGATTCCTCCCAGCCTTTTCACAAATCCAAAGCTAGGATGGATTAAAAGATGGTAGAGACAGCCTATCCCTTTCCGAGGTTATGAAAGCCATGTCACTGCAGCAGTCATCTAAATTTCTACAGCACTGATTTCCAGTTTGTAGTATTTTGAGTACTTCTAGAAGAGTCTGCAAAAGGTAACTACGAACAACACAAGCCAATCACTAAGTAAAGTTAAATTCCCTCCACTGTGACTAGCACCTCAGTGATTTTTTTACTTTATTTTTTTTAAGAGAACTCAAGAAGAAAGTAGTTGAAAGCCACTATTCTATCTTAAAAGAAATTTCAGGAGGGCAGTTATGCAGGCCCATGGGAGAGACTACAAAATACAAGCCATATGAACCCTTTTCCTCTCTCTTTTGTTTTAAAGGTAAAGTGGGTGAACATGCAATGTTTCTCTTCGAAGCAGAGACTTCAACTAGTTGGCTCAAACTCTCCAAACATAAAATTACTGAACTTGCTTGGGAAATCTATGCAAGTTGTACTGTTACTTCAAATGCTAACAAGATGGCTGGGGTACTGCTAGCCAAGTGTGTGGGTCATGCAGCGCTTTTATTTGCTAATGAACATTAAGGGTGGGTTGGCCCTGGGAACAAAAACCTGAGAAACATCATAACTTGGCTCAGGGCAATGCTCTCTGATAAATGCTGGGAATATGTATTGGAAATATATATTTTAAACATCTCCCTCAGGCAGAGTTTTTTTCCCCACTTACTGCCCCTTTGAAACTGGGGTACAGTTTCTATTTGCAAGCTCATTTAAGAGCTTACCTACTTTAGCATACATGTAATCTGGGCTCTTTGCAGCCCTCAGGAGGCAGGGGATGCACCAAAAAGACCCGGCTTTCTGCCTGGCAGGCATCACGTATTGCCACAGTGGCTAAATGGCTCTGGTTAAGTTTGAATCTTCCACCTTGCTGCCTGGGCTGGATGCACAGCAATTCCACCCCATCTTAGACTGCCAGAACTTCATGCCTGTGGTGCTGAATTCACATTTTCACCCTCCAACTCCCTTCACCATACCCTCCCATCTTTCAACCTAATTTAAAAAAAAAAACAAAACAAAAAAAACCCTGCAAAAGCTTGTTTAAACAAAGAGGCACTCTTGGCCTCAAAGATATTTTATCTTTTTTTCCCATTCCCTTCCCTTGCCCTTTTCCCAGCAGAAATCACCATCACGTGCTGTGTTTGTTCCAGATGGAGGAACTTCCCTTTGCCCCTGCTCACCCCTTCCCACCAGGGCTTCAAAACACAAGTTTTATGGTGCCCCTTGCACTGCAGCTGAGACTGAAGAAAGGAGGATCAAAGCAGCTGTGAATAAATAACGCTAATAATAATGGTGGTGTTATGAACATTAATTATTAATACATTTTATTTCTAAACCACCATGACAGTCTAGACCACCCTGCAAAAGATGAGGTACATCTGTCATACGCTTTCTTCCCTGAAAGCAGCGTTAGAAGAGTTTCTGGATTTGAGAGGTTTGAACAGTGTCAGCAGTCAGAAAATACCCCACTTGAGAGAAATTCAACAGGTTAACATCCCAGCAGCCAGCGACCGGTTCAGCAGGTAGCATGGTGCAGAGTACAGTAAATATAGGAGCTTCCTGCAAAGCATGGGGTTTCTAAGTGCTCTCTGAACTGAGAGAATACAGTAAATCCATAAGAACAAAAATTTAGGCTGGACATGTCACTAGCCTAGTTTTACTCAACTGTCATACACAAATACATGATTTTGCTGTTATGTTTTCAAGAGATACTTAAACTGTAAGTGTTAACATTTCAGAGCTTTAAAATACTGCTGTTAAGCAGAATGAGCATAAAGGTGACAAGAGGCAGGAAAGTACCATGATGACAAGATCGATAATTTTAAGATCTCTCTGCTCTTTCAACAAGGTGTTAAACACTGTCAAGTCTCAGCACCTTGGCATACCCTGCATCAAGTTTCTGCTGTCTTGGTTGCACCTCGCAATACTGACCAGCTTTGTGGCAGAAGGGCAAAACCCAGAGCACCTGAATGCACATTCAGCAAGTAACACAAGCCTGTGTCAAAGCTGAAAAGAAGATGGATTCAACACCAACCAGGTGGCCAGGTGGCTTTCTGCTGTGTTACTGGGCTCAGGACATGCCCATCACTGGCACCACAAACCCCAGGCAGGATCTGGATGTCAAAGGTTCAACTTCCACTGCTAACTTTCAGCACTTCTGTCTCTCTCATGAATAATCACCATGTGTGTGCAATTACAGACCCAAGGAAAAGTGCTATTTTGCATTTTTCTCTTCAGTGCCAGGGACTGCCTACTCCAGAACAAGGACTTAATGGCCCTGGGTTCTCCACAAGTAGTATCTGTCCCGGAAGGAAGAGACTCCATTCTTTCTTTTAGAGCTAGGGCAGATCTGGGCTTCCAAGTCTCAGGCAGACACTCCCAAGAAGCAAAAAAACAAACAAAAGCAAGAAACCCACATGGATTTGATGGGAAAATTACAGTTCAGAAGACAACACATTTGCTGATCCTGTGAGTCTTTCACTAATACATTCGCCAAAAGGATTTTTTTCCTACCTAGTCTTTTTTTTGTTTGAATGAAGGCCCTAGGATTATGCAAATGTGTAAGTTGTTGGGTAAAGCTGGGATGTTAGTCATCACCTTGCACTTAATTTTACAGAAAAGCAAACTGACATTTAAAAATAAAGTCTATACAGGCAGAAGAAATTAGACAGAAAATATCTTAAAGACTGTTTAGACTAAACATTAATGCAAATGGTTTTCAACACAATTCTAAAAACATCTCTACTATTATAGAAAAGCAATTAAGCTGTATCTTCCTTCTCTACAATACAAAGTTAAAGACTTCTAAATTGATTTTCCTGAATTTTTTTGATCCATGACTCAGTCTAGTCAGTTATCAATGGGGATGCTGAAAATGCTTTATATGTCTATATGACAAGAAGCCTTTTCTCAAGTGCCAAAGACAGAAGCGAAGCCCCAAACAGCTCCAGTCTACACAGCTTCAGGCTGTAACTTTGTTTGGACACGGACATTCTTGACAGGTGGAGGATAATTATAAGGCTTGATCCAGCCCTGTGGTTCCACCTACTTAAACAGAAAGGTGCAATTTCAGAATAAGATAGTAAATAGGTGCAGTCTCCTGTGGACAAGCTCTAAAAACACTTCAAATGGTTTGAGCTTAAGTGGTCTTATAATTAGGAACTGAGCTGGTTTAGAAAGCCCATGTCTGAAAAGAAGGATTTCTGCATGTTCCTAAACTAGCTGTGTACATGCAACTTGGGCAACTGGAATGCCAAAAAAGATGGATTTACCCTTAAGCAGCTATCAGCTTCTAAGTAAGGAAACCAAGGTGGTGGTGGTAGGGGGAACCAAGATTAAATTTTAGTAATTTGGTACAACAGTGTATTCCAGTGTCATCATTTTGTGTCTCTTTTTGAGCAACAAGCTATCACCACAGGGAAAATGAAAAATCTAAGTGGAGAACAACAGTGGAAGCAGTTTTACATCCCTTTCAGCAAGCCTTCAGACTTTTTTTTTTTAATTGTGAATTCTGTTCACTGGAAGTCCTACCTGAACTCACAAAGCTCATGCTAAGAGATAGAAAGTTGCGTCAATGGATGTTTTAAAATGATGTTACCTGGACTAAATTTTACATCAGTGAATATTAAAGATAGTGAAGATGAAATCTGCCTATTCAGTGCACACACGCTTCTGACTGTGCAAAAATAATTCACTGTCCTCTCAGAGCATCCCCATGGCCTGTGCTTATCGCCAGTTCAGTAGCTGCTTTTAATCATCTTTACCTTTCTAACTAGTCCTCACACTAACTCAAAAGCACTTCTTTTTCACTTCTTTTTTCAAGGGCAGCAAGAGGGATCAAGATGAGAATAACTAAAATATAAAACAGATGCTTTAATGTTTGTGATCCTTAATGTTTCCTGAGTTTTCACTACCATGTAATTTTAAGGGCTAATTATGAAACTACTGTCTATGTTCAAAAGAATTTTCCTCCAAACCAACATGCAAGTTCCTTACAAACATCAAAGTCACCCACAGAGACTTTTTAGTAGAGGTGACAGTCCCATTTTGAGCGGGCTTCTTGGCTAACCCTTCCCTGCATATTATTTGACTCTGTCTCAAAAGTATGATGCTTCTTGGTAATTTTCAGTCACTAAAGCTGACACAAAACAGATGCCAGTCTGTGTTAGTATTACAGTAAGCTTTATAACCCTAAACACAACATAGCAATAATGTGGTAGATGCCATTGGCTTGTCTTCCTGATGTTCGCATTTGAAGAAACCAAACTAAATAAAAATCCTCTTTCTTTAAATTGAACTTGACAGCCTACGTTACCGGACTGGTCTGATCTTGCACTTTGTGGAGACACAGTTTGTGGGTTGACGCCAAGGGAGAGAGCAGTATGAGTCACAGTCAGGGGGAGCATAGGGAAACAAGTTTTACTTTCAAGAAAGGTGGGATCTAGAGAAGCTGGGGCGGGGGGTGGTGGTGGGGTGGGGGGAGGACAAAAAGCCTGGCCTGCAACTTCACTTCAGGCAAAAAGACAGTTCATTTTACCTGTACACTCTCTTTCTCTGCTCTTGAATTCTCCACTGCCTGCCCTTTACTTGTGATTTACTAAAAGCTTTACACAGGTATTTCTCAGTCTTCAGCTGCAGATGAATGATCGCTACAAGAAAGGCTCGAAATCAAACTGTTATGATTAAGGACGTATTTAACACTCCCCTAACCAGCAGAATCAGCTTTCAGAAACAGTTTGTCATCTGTAATTGTAGTCTTCAGTTAAAAGTTCTCGGTGAAAATATTTTTAAACACTTCTGTTTTAACCAATACAACTACCAAGTCGGCCAGTTATTTGCTATCAGGATCTTCACATTTCCAGCAGTTGAACCCAAGAGGCAATTAATGCAAGTATAGTCCAAAGATAATCATTTAAAAGTGCACAAACAAGGATACTGTAGGGGTGCATTAACAGCCTGCTGCTTGCATTCAACTCGACTATTGTGTTGCCTTGCTGCCAATACACGCTTGCCAATTCCAGTAACCACATTTTATAAACCAATTGTTATTAATAGGAATCATAAGCTGCATGCACACACACAAAGGACTCCACAGCTTGCACACACAGAAAAGAATATTCAGTTTCTTTTAAGAAGCTATATAAAGTTCATGAAAAATTTCTGCTGTACTTGGGAGTTTGCAAGGAAGGAGTAGGAAAGAACAGACGTCCATTTCCATCTCTAATCACCTGGAGTGAAGTCTCCTGGACTTCACCAGTAGCCTCAGTGAGCATCCGTGACAGCAATCATCTTGGTCAGGAACAGAACTGGATGCTACCAAGATAAACATAATGAAGTCAACTGTTCTGAATGTTCCTGTAAGTAATAAGCTTTGGGATTGTCTCATGCACCCCTACGGTGCAGAGCTCTGCAGAAATAAAACAGAGACTCCTTGGTCATCTTCATTATTACAATTTTCTTGGGGGATCTGTGGTTGCTCTGTAATTGCATTCCACCAGACCTGTGTACAGTCACTGTCATGCTCACGCTACAAACCAAATAATTGTGTCAACAAAGATAAAGCTCACTTCCAGCCCTGGAGAGCTCTCACAAATACAGACTGATAGAAGGGGGCTGAGGGGAGGAAAGCTTTGAAAGCTCAAAAAGTAACTGAATTTATAAAAAGCACACTTTCCAGTCTCAGGATGTATAGCAACCACAAAAACATGTTTAAAAATTCAGCCAAACACACTGAGAGGGGAGCAAAACTCACCCAGGTAAGGTAATGTGTCATAAAATGACTAATGGTACCACTAAGACTCAATTGACAGCAAGACGACGACAAGCAAAAATATATTGCTTCATTTCATTTTTCCCTCATGCTCCCTCAATAAATCCAAGGCAGGAAAAGCAAGCTTTGAAAGCATGGAATGGTAACAGAGAACAATGAAAAAAAACCCAGCAAAATTCGAATCTGAATCAAAGGAAAACACACAACAGAGCGATGGAAATAAATTTCACTTTTATCTCTGCAAAACCATGGCTGTCTTCAGAACAATGTTGCACACACTTCTGCTTTCCCAGGAAAAATACCACAAGTATATCTATCCTTACATTGCTACAAATGTCCTCCTCAAATCCAGACCGACCCAACCCTGCAGTTGGGGAAGATGGACAGGCTTCCCTGTGTCCACTGCACGCAGCTAGTTATCACAGGTATTTTCCAAGTTCATGCCCTAACTTGTTCCACGTTGATTTACTTCACACTTGCATCTCAGGTTTCTTCTTCCCTTCTCCCAGCCAGGATTTTTCCAATTATTGGCCAGCCTTTGCTCCATTAGAGCCCAAAATCATTTACCTTTTTGATTTATATCACAGACCACTCCCTTTCCCACCCCATCCCAGGGATGACGTTGTCCAAGACGGGTATCTATGTGCTGCTCTTTCTTTCTATTTTAACTTTAAGTAACAGACAGCGGAGTTGGGAAGACAGTCACCTGTGGTTAGACACGTAACAATATCAAACTTCTCTTTGCCACGCCTATTACTTTAAAAGACTAAAAATGCTGCTCTTGCACATTCTGCCATACAGAATAGGGAGGAAAAAACGCTTGAGCTTTTCAATGGAAATTGTTTCAGCAGATTTGGCATGCGATGTTTTTGTAAGGGTCACAAAACAAAGCTAATCCATTGACTTCAGCTTCAGTCTAAATGTTTCTGTAACAAACAAACAGTAGTTGATATTCACCATGAATTCAAAAGTTAGGAAGTTCAAACTGAAGAGACTACAGTGTCGTTTACATCCATGCCATCCAAAAGGCTGTACATCCTCGACTGCGTTCGCAAGAAGAAGTAAAAATGCCAATTATGTCTTCTAGGAATAGTTAACTGGAAAGGTTTGTGTTTCTCTGTTTTCTCTCAATCTCTAGTAGCAAGGGTGGAAAAAAAAAAAATTCGACCTTTTACCTACTTATCAATTTACTAAAATGTCAAAAACACACAGGATCACTGGAGCATATGGATTTGACTCCATTATTATACAATATAATTTCAACAGCCTGTGGTTTTATTGTCCACGAAAAGCAGAAACTTACTGAAGTGAAAACGAGTGGTATTGAATTTGTGGTACAACACCACAACACACTCACAACCTTAAAGCTGAAACTTGTTTGTATTTCCTCATGTGCAAAAGTCATTAAAGCTTTTTGGAACAAACAATTATTTTTTTTCTTTAAAAAAAGTGAATAGGTGACAATACTTAATTAAATAAAAATGAAAAGTCTAAAGCTGTAATTATACGCATTACAGGAATTGCTTTATCTAAAAATGACTCAGCTCCATCCCGTCAGAGGCCAGCCAACACTGATACTGCTGCACCAAAACCAGATTTCATTCCTTACCTTCCCTGTACCACATATCTCTAATATTTATGGGCAGTCTGGTAATGGAGATTAGGCTATGACTTATCAGGCTGCAATAAGGCATGTTAACATGGAATTATGGCCTTTTAGCATAACCAATAATGACGGGTAATGTTATTTACCTGAAGAAAGAAACATCGCTGTCACAGCTGCAGCTCATTCTAGTGAGTATAATTTAGTTCAATCATTTATAAATGCCTGCCTTGCTTATGCTTTCCATTTTAATTTCCTTGTATTCCTTTAGTACTCCTTGTACTAAATCTCACCATATTTGGAAAGACAGTTTGGATGTCCTACATAATAACCCATGAAGGTAACCAAAAGGAAAGCCTGACACGCACTATTATTTTGCCAAAGCGAGATCCATTGACCAGTCACGTCACCTGAAGACTAATCCTGCAAACACACAGACACAGACACACACACACACACCTGAGGCACAGCTGGTCCTGCTGACTGCAACACCATGACTCACGCCTGCTCACAAATGTTTGCGGAACAGATGGAGACCTAACACATATAAATAGGTCTCAGGTCACACTTCAGGTCCCCAAGATTTTTTCCATCTTTTCCCCTTCCTTGGTGCAGCAAAACAACTGTATTTAAAGCTGCATAGTATTCTGCACGAATAGTACACACAACCGCACTTACCACATAAGACAAATCCTGCCAATTCTGTAATTTCTTCTACCCCTAAGCTAAACTCAAGACCCCACATTTTGCTCATCCATCACAAAAAAAAGCTAAACACCATTAGCAGATAAGTCATTCCCAAGCAGATATGAGAGCGCTGTTAAATCAGACTCCCAAGTCCTCCAGCTCCCAGCAGCAGCTGGAAGCATGCACATGGGATCTCTGCTGGGATTCTCTTCCCATCCCTCTTCCATGGGATGGTTTGCCTCAATTGGGCCTGAATTGCAAAACAAGAAAATCACGGCAAATCACAATGAAACAATTATGCTTCAAATAAGAATCACGATTTCCCTACTGTGGATTTCTTCCTCTCAGGCAACACACCAACAATTTAGAAAATCCTACTTACTTTTACATAGCAAGCATTCGGGGACTGCCCCACAGCACTGCATTGAGGGAGACGCATGTCAGGTAAGCAGGCCACAACAAATTTGCAATTATATGCCGAGATTAATACAGCAATTCTATAAATACCTCCAAAGAGTTTAATATATTTTACTTAACTTCAGCAGCCTTCAGGACTTAAAGACTATCAAGCTATTATGTGCATTGAGACAGCTGATTTGAGGTCCAGAATAAGGTATTTCATAGGAGGAACAGGTGGACGATAAGCAGTTCTTACACTAAAAAAGCAACATGACAATGAGGCGATAAAAATCCTGAAAAATGTCCGTTGGATTTTTCTTTAAAGTCTGTAAGCTCTCTGACCAATTTTGCTAATGATTAACAAAAGAAGCCCTTCAAAAGCCTGTTCATTCACAAGCCCACTCATTTATTCTCTGTATGCATGATGTGATCTTGGCACGTACATAGACACTTGAGAAGAGATTATTTTCATCTGCCAATATAGTTACGACTTTGCTAATATGTCTTCCTTGCTCAGGATATTTTTAAGCTATCTGAAGACTAATGAATCATATGGAAGAAGAATGTTACTGGGCAGAATACGTGAGGCATGAAAAAAGAGGACAGACAGCTGAACAATTAATTTTCGATTACAATTAAGTGAGGACATTTTCTGAGAACAATTACTCAGAAAAGACATCACTGGGACTTTGTAATCACTTTCTGTGACATGAGCAAGATCATTCAAACTAGGTAGGTTCACACAAACAGAAAATATCTAGCGAATTTTACAGACTAAGTTAATCTTGCACATAAAACATGAATACACAGAGAAGCAAACTTAATTCTTAAAACTGAATTCATTCCTGACCTTAAAGCACAGACTGGATATAAGTGTCTGAGCTTGAGCTGCTCATCAAATAGGCCTATTCTGCCAAAGCACAGTTATCATCATACACCATCATCTCATGGGATTGCCCTGAAATATTCTCAAAGTGGTTAGTAAAACTCTAGCTGTGCTAAACTATTTTCAAACTGGTGTTGCTCTTACTCCTAAAAATAGCGTGAATAACTTATCATCTATCTGAAAAAGGGGGAAAGTTAGACGGGTCTTTGTGACAATTCCCCCTTTTACTTCAATTCAGTTAACACATGGAGAAAAATAAAGGGGAATTCATAAACCAACTAATTTTAAAGAAAACAAAAACTGGATTACATCCGTGAGATATTTAAAAGACAATACTGGACTTTAAGCCCAGAATTGCAACATTCAAAGAAAAGTGGGCTCGAACAGACTAGGAAAAAAAAACAGCTATGGGCCATTATGGCAGCAGCAGCAAAGGAAAATATATGTTTCAGAGAGCTTTTTAATTACTTTACAAGTATTAATACTTATTAAGTATTAATTAGGGAGGTTGCTTTTTTTCTGAAGTGCAACACAGTGTATTAAATGCTGTCCAACAAAGCTACTCCTTGGGAGGGGGGGGAAGTTTTACATGCGTGTGGTTTCTTTGCTTTTTCAATCTGCCATGTTATCCAAGTCTTTTATGGTGTTTCAATCATCAGCTATGGTGAAAGTGTAACTGTTAAAACAAGAGGAAATTAAAACATAAGGGACTCTGATTAGAAGCTCATACAGAAGAATTAAGCATTACAGAAAGGTACTGTCCGAGCTGAAAATAAATTCTTCATAACCAAGAGAGATGCTAACATAGGATGAGTGGTTAACTATCTCTTAGCCTTTCCTCTTCCATTCTACTAACCCAGTAAGGGCTTCACCCTCCATAAGACTAATCAAATGTGCTACTAATGAGACCAGGAGGAAAGGGACAGCAGGACAGATGAGTTCTGCATTACCTAGCAATACTGCATCCAGGCTTTACAAGACTGTGCATATGAAAGGACAAGCTCTCTTTAAGGACATGGCAATTGAAATCTCGATTACACAAACTGGAGGGTAAAAACGCCCCTGCAAGAGAGGAGTAAACACCCATAGGAGAAGGAGCATTATAGTATTTGTTATTGTTATTGGAAGAGACTTTCAGCAACTGAGGGATTAATTAATCTCCTTTATGCATTCAATTTATTCATATACACATCATGTTTGTTCATTATACCACTCTCTCAAACCACGCACATACACACAAAGTTCACACAAAGCCTGAAACAACCCACCTCCGAGCAGATGCAAATCTTGTAAAAGATTAATAGGCACAACAAGCAATCTCGGCTGCAGGGGGAAAAATACCCTAGTTAAATATTTCAGTGCTTTCATCAAACATCTGTCCTCTACACTGTGCTCGATAGAATGGCAAGGTAGCTTCGCACAAAGATTAACAGACATCTGCTCGACTAAAATCAGCGTGCTCTGTGGAGTGCCAACTAAACACCAAGCACAGCATCTTGGAGTAACTCATCATCCCGTTGTGAGCCTGTGAAGATGTTCCAGTATTAGCAACCTTCAAAATGCATCCCTTGGAAGATAACAGCATGGGTGGGGTTTTATGTTAATACAAAATCAGCTGGCATAATACACGTAAACTACACTGGGAGTCTGCTTCCTAAGGGTGGGAGGCAAAGGGCGACATACATCCAGAGCTGCATATGAGATGGCTCACTTTTGCTTTAACAGCCATTTGTAAAGGCAGGAAACTATAAGCAGCAATAAGTTTCAGTACCAGACAAATAAGGTTGCTTGGAAATGGCAGTGGCTTATTTTTACTACTCCTTCTCCCAACCCTTCTAGGCAAGTTTTGAAACACTTTACACACATTCAAGTAAAAAGGAGATGTGGTAGGACATTGGTACTAGGGGAGAGTCTGCAGGACGTATGTTACACCTCGAGCAAGTACAAAAGGATCAGCACTTGAGCAGTGTCCCTCTGCAAGAGATTTTTGGGCACCACTCAGGCTGCCACCGCAATTCATTCTTCCTCCCTCCCACAAGGACATTTGGCTCATGCCATGCCCGCCTGTCTTTAACACAGCAATATTTCTCAAACATGTCTCACCCACGTTACACCAGGAGTGCTCGGGACTAGCTCATTCCCTAAAAATGCCTGCAAATACTGACCAGCTCCTCATGCAGGGTCCCATGGCAAAGCCAAACCAGCTGCATGCAGGGGCGAGCTGGAAGGCAGCCAGGTGTTTCCAGGGCATGGCCCCAGGTAGCTCCATTCACAACATGACCCAGAATAAACTAGGAGTAAAATATATAAAAATCTAGGAAATGCTCTAATCTGCTCCACTTGAAAAGCAACTAATGTTGCACTTGGATATCAAATAGCCTTGGGATCTGACAGGCTGCCAGGGACTCCGCAAAGAAATCACTAAGGAATGACTTGGGGTTTCTAACTCACCTCACCTCGCACGCTGCAGAGCATCAGGGAAAGGTTAAACGCTCCTCACTTCCACTCCCAAACCCAGACAGAGGTCACATCCCTGTGCAGGGCATCGCCAGCCCATGTGCAGCGAGACACACCATCCTCCCCTCTTGCACCAGGTCACCATCCCNNNNCCCCATGCAAACCTCTTCAGCTGCTGGTACAACCCCACGTAGAATCAGGTCTTCAAAACAACTGTGTTTACCAGGGTTTTTTTTTAAACATGGGTCACAAGCTCAATTTGGATCTCAGGCCCCTGCCTGGGGGGAGCAAGCGAGTAAGAGGAGACACCAGACACACAGGCACATGAGAGCTTTTGGAAATGCTGAGGGGGATCCTTTCAAAGCAGCCTCTGCCACCCAAGAACTGGACCTACCAGCCAGAGAAATAAAAGGCCGTTAAAACTTGGCAGGGCCACTTATCCCTGCTCCAGTGTCAAACGACTTCTTGTGGCACTGCATGACACTTCCAGCATCCGTCACTCAAATGCTGTGTTGTGGCACAGCTTTGTTTTTTGGAGAAACCTTCAAAGCCAAGGATTATCAACGTACATCTTCATCACCTGGTGGCTCTTACCAAGTACAGACAGAAGGGATTTCCCTGAAGCTGTGAGCAGTGCAGGCGTACAATTAACCTAATAGCAACTTTCCTCCCAGAAGAGTGTGCCCATTTTCCAACAGGCACTAAAAATAAAAAAAATTTTAAATGAGGCACCCAATGAACAAGCTGACTTTTTTCTTAAATGAGAGCAATGAAGTACTTAAGTATGTAGCATTTAATAATATTTAAAATATAGAGGCAATAGCCAGGCTTTAACAGCTCAGAGCTGCCATTAAAATTAATAGGGCTACCTACTAATTACCTCTGAGGATTAGACCACTGGGTTCCTTGAGGATTTGCACTCCTCCAGTTTAAAAACACTGGCTTAACCTCTGTTCAGTCTTCCTCACTTTATTTTAAATAAGCATGCAACATAATAATCTTTTTTTGCCCCCACCTCTTTTTTTAAAGCAGCTATGTATTTCAGATTGCTATCCACAGAAAGGAAGAAACGAACAACAGGACTACAAATAGTCAGGCGAGTTGGACAAACACCAAGTCAGTAAGTCAGCAACAACCACCTGCATGCTGATGCCTCGTACAGAGATCAACATTAACTTACATCGAAGCCCCAAGACTGCTGCCTCACAAGAACTGCTCTTGCTGAATACATCAAGCACTTTTGCTCAAATAACAAAAATTATGTCCTGTCCACAATTTTATAGGCTTAGTGAGATTCAACCACTGCTTTGAGCTCCCCCAAAAAATTTTGTGTTACTGGGTATGAGACTTGCTCCCATGAAGGAAGAATAAGTGATATGAGGGCTTGGGTGATGGGGATTTGCATTCATCTTCCTGCCACCGGTTGCCTCCCCAGCTGTAGGAAATGGCTGCTCAGGCATCTCCCATTCCCATGCTGCAGGCATCTGCTCTGTGCAATCACTGATTGCACATGCTTTGCTACAGAGACCAAGCCCAGCCTGCTCTCAAGGGGCTCCTCTGAAGGCTGGTGTTCAATGGGCCGTTAGAGGACAGACAACTTAGGAATTTCTAGTCCTGCCTCAAACGGTTTAACTATCACAGAATTACAGTGAACAAGAGGCGATGTTAAGACCTACATCCCTGGCACAGAATCAGCCTTTTGCTCAGCCATGCTTGCTCATCCCCTGTCATTTGCCTGGGAGCTGCACTAATATCCAGGAAAACACAGGTTAGCTGTAACCCACTGCACCAAGTAGTATTTTCTTGTGGTGTTTTTTTTCTTCCCTTTTTCTTTTAAAGAATCCATATACAATTCTGTCAAAGGATATGAAGCAAACAAGACTTGACTCTGCCTTCTCCTCCATGCCCCCAAAACCTCTCCACTGTGCATTACTCCTTCAGCAGCCCTGGCATACCTGTGCCAGTCTAAGGTCTCCCCGGCCAGCTGGCCTGTGCTGCAAAGGTCAGCAATCAGAAACTTGACCTCTCCTGTACCAAATAGCTTCGATCAGTGATATTAAGATGCCAGAGAGACTATGTTGTGGTGTGCAATAAAAGCAGTTGTTATCCACACTATTCACATGTAGCTGTCCTGGTTAACCAAGATATGTATTATTTAAGTGCTGCTTCTTTCCCCTACACGCCTCCCTTTTCTGATTCCTGCACGAAGCTACCCAGGAATTACAAGGGAAAAGCAGATTCAGTGAACAGAGAAAGGAAACTTCCCCCATCATATGGGGAAGGAGGGGCTATGCTGGAAACTAAATCTGTAGGAATATTCAAACACTGCTCTGCTTCCACCCCGCTGCAGGACGCGTGCTGATGCTTGAGAGTCCACTTCATTATGTCAGCATCAAACCTGGAGCATTTCCTCAACCAATACTCAGAGATTTCTGATGACAGCAGGTCTAATCAGCAAGAGCACACCCATAATGGTGAAAAGGTGCAGTACATTTGTATAAAACAAGTTAAAAATCAGCTAACATCCCTCCCCAGACTTGATAAACCACATCACCAGCTTCAGAGCAAGACTGTTAAAGGGGGAACCTTACAGAAAGAAAGTTTCTGGTGCCCAGCCCTGCATACTTCAGCAAACTCGTGATTCCCAGCTAACGCATCTCACATGCAACAAGCATCTCGGTGCCAAATTTCTGCACCTCAAAGGTGCCGGCAGGTACCTATCTCGGAACTTTCAAAAAAGGTTCCATACTTCGCTGTGAGTGATTTCACTGAAAATTTCATTATATCTTTATCTAGTTAAGGTCTGGCACATCATCTACATAGAAGCCATATGTCAAAATACCCTGTTGAAAGTTCCCACAGAAACAGTATGCAAAATGGATTGCTTTCACGTCCGAGTGACTCTCCTCCTGTTCAGGAGAGGGCTATCGTGTTTTCCATAACTTGCTCAGTTTGTTGTCTGCAGTCAGACAGCACCGCTAGCATTGTTACTGCCAAGTAAACCATGATATTATTATTCTCCTGAGACTTAATCCACAACCCACTGAAGACAATGGAAAACCTCCCCTTACGTCTACAGGCTGTGCATCAGCTTGCTTAGCCACGCTGCTGGTTAAGTACACATTTAAGACATGAAAACCACCACTAACGCCAGTCAGAAGAGGGTGGATGGACACCCCGGCACCCAGCCCCAAGCGCAGCTTCGTGTTGGTTCCCCAGCCCACCCACGGGTTTCCGTCAGGCACAAAGATGAAGAGAGCCCTCTTCACAGCACTAATATTTGAACGTTTTCAGCTCACACATGAAACCAAGCCCCTCAACAAACTAAAGTCTTGTGGGTAACCCACAGGGAGCACTTGTCAGGGCTGTCCCCAGCCTGGCACAGCACTGTCGGACCCGGGGAGCAGGGACTCTGCACCCTTCTGAGGACCAAATGGCTCAGGGCGTCCCTGGAGGAGCACCCACGGGCATTTCACAGCATCACTGGATTCATTTATTAAAGCCTTTGTGGAGATTCATAGGAGAGCAAAAATAAAACCTTCCAAGTTTTGCCACCGCTTCTCATTTTTGTCCTGCTAAAAGGCTGCATCAACAAGTTTTAAGGCAGAAGGGAATATGCACATTTCCACCCCGAACCCTTTCCTGGCCATACCACTCTCTTCAGAGCCACTTTTGTTCTACCAACCATCTTAAAAGCAGAGAAATGCAAGCCTTCTCTTTCAAACACAAATGCCAGATGTCCCTAAACCTGAAATACATGTTCTTTTGACATTTTCCTATTATGTAAAAAAAGAGCAAGGAAATATTTAAAAGGCAGCAAATTAAAGACTGATAAAGGAAAAACTTAATCACCCAACGCAAAGCAAAGCCCATGACACTTGATTCAGTGACCACAAAGTTTAGTAAAAAGTCTTTAAAAGACTGAATATTTGTATCAACAAGAGCATCTAGATTTATAGTGGCAGGAAGAAAAAAAGAGGGGAAGAGTATGCAGCAAGGCTTGGAAGGGATATAAATCTGCCTGCTTCAAGAGCAATTTAAGCTCTGAACTGTTATATAAATATAACAGTTGGAAACTTTCTGTGTCAACACAGTCACTCCCTTCTCTCAGTTGGTTTTATGTCTCCTTCAAACGCCGTGCAGCAGAGCCGCCTCTCCTCCCCTCCAGCACAGCCGCCCGAGGCCCTGCAGATGCTCTCACCCAGCCAGGGGACTCTGGATCCAAACCCCAGCTCTGGCCCACGACACCAGGTTCAGACCTGCAGCACACCTTCAAGCTACGCCTCCTACCAGCCCCGCAGCAAAGCAGAAGGGACAGGGCAATTTTAGCACCGTCTTCGGCAAGCTGCGATTAACCCTTAGAGACACTGAAGCCAAGCATCCATAACTCTGTGTTCAATCCAGAGGAGCGAAGGAGTGATGACATTTAAGGAAAATATAACCATGCAAAATGTACTAAACCCTTATTGAACTTAGCACCATCTGAAGCGAGGTTACGTCAGTGTCCTCCTCTGGCAGGGAGGCAGCAGGGCTCTTGCTGCAGGGTAAACACCAAGGAAACTTTCCTGCTGCCCAGAGGGTCAGCTCATTGATTGAGCAGTTTCAGGGCCAGTGATTCCACACTGCATCATCATCTTTATCTATTTACTCAAGTCACAGATGAGAACTAGCAGGGGAAAGCACTGCCAAGACTTCCCAACCTGGAAACTAGGACATGAGAGACTTACCAGAGACATTGTGCTTTATAACAGCAGGAACTTTCCAAAATTAAAAAAAAAAAAAAAAAAGGTCCTTCTTCAAGTCCTGCTGTCTGAGCTACAGTCACTGCTTCCACAAGCACACACGAGTATGTTGTATAAGGCTGCATACGCCACGGCAAGGCTGTGTACCTGTGGATGCAACTTTCCAGAAAATTCAGTAACACTGCAATGAAAGGATTGTTTTTAAAGCTTCAAATCCAGGTGCTTGGAGCTAATTAACTCCGTTATTAGACTTCAAAGGGAAAAAATATATTAAAAAAAATCAAAACGAAAATAATTTTCTTTCCACAGCTGTAAAGCGCTATAAAATCCATTTTATCTTTACATATCCCACATCCTCTTTACAATGCTTTTGAATGCTGTGCATGAAATCCTATTAATTTATAGGTATTATTAAAGGCATCTGAATTTAATATTCAAATGGCCAAGTTTTTTTTTCTTTTCATATCTTAGCATAAAGCAAAAGCCCCTCTCATTATGTGTACCTAGTGAAGAAACACAGCTAAGCAAGGCTAGCATCTATCTAGCACCTGCAGTAATCTTTAAATGTCAGAGACAATATTCCTTGAACCCTAAAAACGTACATCATCTCTTCCTTAACCACCTCTTTTCTTGAGTCATGCAGTTGATGACCTTCCTTTCCAGTGAAGCCACACTACAAACCAGAACCTCCCCCGGGCTCCCTAAGGCGAGAGGTCTCGGTTTCCACAGCACGCTGTGGCTCAGCTGCTCCATACGTACCACGAGTCAGCCCTTCCTCTCTCCCTCCCTTCCAGGAAAGGCTGAATCTCCCTCTCCCAGCTGAGAACCACGGCAGAACTCCCTCTGACCCACAGATCCTAAATTCCTGTATTATCCCATAACTGCATAATTATTGAGAGAAGATGGGATGGTAGAGTGAATCCATAAATCATTCATTTTTTTCTGAAAAATGAAAAACCACTGCAGGCAAACTTTCCACTGATGTTTTGGTTGCTTCATTGAAAGCAACTGTGTGTTTTGTTCAGACAGTCGTCTTGCATAATTCATTGCAAGGCCACTAAAAGAACTATACTCTTACGTTTTAAGATTATTTGCACTACAGCACAGAACCATTCCCACTTTTCTCTCTCCTCACCACCGACAGCCCTTTTCCTTACTGCTCTCTCGATAATACGAAAGAAAACGATGCACAAGAGGAAAAGCATCCATACTGTCCCATCCATGAATCAGCCTTGCAGGAAATAATTCTCACAGGGCTGGGAAGGGGGGAAATTCAGCCGTTGGCAAATTTTCCAGCAGCCAATATTCCTTAGAAACATATAGATTTGATTAAAAACGTTTGCTTTCTGTCCAAATCTGGTAGGAGAAAATGAATGGTGCTTTTTGTTAGCCATCAATCTTCCCCACTTGTCCATGTGCCAGATGGCACCGCACTTCATAGGAGGAGGAACAATAAGCAGAGTCAGTTGTGCAGTAAGTTTGCTTATAATCATTTAATCTCAAACAAAACGAGAATAAGGATGGAAAGAGGGAAAGAAGAATATTAACTCAGCATCATTCACTTATTTTTTTTAAAGTAAAACCCCACTCTTGACAATGCTAATTGTTTGTTGACATTTCTGAAATTTCTGTTCCCCCCAAATGGATTTTGCATTTTTAAGAGTTTCAAATGGAGCGTGACCAACTTGTTATTAAATAGCAAAATGGAAATATTTATAACCTGCAAGAGAAGCCTAAATCCTACTGCAGTGACAAACACGCCCTTTCCCAGCCCTGAGAGCTCCCATACTGCATAGCTGAGACAACAAGAGGGTGGGAAGACAGGAGCTACGAGCAAGGACAAGAGCAAGAAATGTACACCAGCCCCTCCGAGACTTCCCTGAAAATGAAATCCAATTACAGGTTTAGTTTGTCAAGACGACTGTTAAAAACAAACAAGCAACATCTTTTACTTTTTAAGAGAGAACTTAATGTGTAAATCAGGAGGAACCCTATGGTGCCATTTTCACAGAGTCGCACTTCAGAACATAGCTGCATTTTAAGATTTGATACTGCTTAACAGCATCTGTTGGTATTGTGCCAATAGCATATGTTGGGAGCAGATATGCATTCAAATGCCAGCAAAAATATATATTTTAAATCTAGCTGAAGAACAACAGAGCAAGAGGAACAGCAAGACTTCTCGAGTGAGAAGCAGAGCCTGGATGAACTCCCATAGCCAAACTCAAACCCAAAATTAGCTGCAGGTTCATGATTAACGGTGAATCAGTGCCATGGAATAGCTACATCAGATCAGAGCCCCAGAGGTATGGAGGCAGGGGAAACTGAACTGATCTGCCCAAGCACAGGCAGCAGGAGAGCCAAGAGGAGAACGGGAGGTTTCCCGGCTCTCACCACGGCGCAGGATGCACAACTGGCTACCTCCGTGGTTTGTAAAGCAATAGAGCCCTACTCCCATTGCTCCCCTTTCCAGACCTGCTGCAAAATATCACCAAGGGTATGGAAAGGCGATTGGCACACTGAACTGGGGTTCAGGAACGGTCCAAGGCTCAGTGATCTAGTTCTCTTAAAACAAGTATGCAAAGAAGCATTTTGGTTTTGCTCTTTATTACTGTAAGCAATGCAATAGGTATTGCAAAGATGACACATGCTGCATTCTAGCCCGAACCAGGGGGCCTCATGTTTTTGGAAAGCACTGGATATACACTCTCTTTCCGAGGATCTCATTCACAGACACCCACACATTAAAGAAAAATATAATTAAAAAAACCCAGAAAAAAACCCCACCTTGAAAATTTTGGCCCTGTCAGTACTGGCAGATGAAATAATCCTAGGGGAAACATTATTGCCTCAGCTCTAATGGATCGGATTTAGACAGCCGCGATTCATTCTTTTGGCTCTGCTGTTGACCTGCTGCTTGAGCCTATTCATCTCCCCTCTGTACTTCTGTTTGCTCATCTGCAAAATGAGCAAGATACTAATCTCCTGTTCAAAGCATTTTAAAACTGTGGATGGAATAGCTGAGCGCTGCTGGTGTGAAGAATCACATCACTTGCAACCTTTTTTCCAGCTGTTAAGTAGTTAATTGCTCAAAATGAAGTGATCAGATGGTTTCCTTCTCTAACCAGTCCTTCTTATCAAATTGAGATCTTGAAGTATCGCTCAAAACATCTTACAGAATTAATGGTCTAATTTCTCTACCAAATGTATTCATTCTTCATCTCACAGTTTGGTAAGGTACAAAGCCAGGCAGGAAAGAAGCTCTACAAAAAAAAAAAGTAGCAGANCCCCCCAAAAAAAAAAAAACCAAAAAGCAAACAACCCCAAAGAAACCAACCCACAGTAACCAACAAACCTGAACTCCAAAATGTCAGGAAAAATTACACCTGCCTAATACATTAAAGATAACAGCAATAGCCCCATGGTTAGTGTATTATCCAGCACTGAACAATTTCATGCTCTTAATCTACTTCATGGGGAAAAAAAGTCACAGTGAGTCTTGGCAGTATCTTAAGTGGAACAAAGTGAAAAACAGCCCCAGTTACAATACGGGGAGCTGTTCGCGTTCAAAGTAACTTAATCTTCTAATACGGCTGTGTGCTTTAAATGCACAGGAGGAAGGAGCTTTGAGGCATTATCTGCTGCAGACAGAGGATCCAGGGTAAGCAATACTGGCTGGAGCTGCTCAGCTCTGTGCTGCAGCGTGGGGGTAGGTCAAGGCTGGCAACAGCTGCACAAAGAGTAAACTAATGCTGAGGGTCAACATTTTGTGCCATCTTATATAGGCTAAAATAAATTGCTCTGATTGGTACATGCCCCAATTTTAGGGATGAAAACTTTGACACAGCTAAGAGGCTAGCCGCACAGCAGTAGTGTGTAGATGCAATCAGTAGAAACACACATATAAACATACACGCAGCACTCCTGGATTTAAATATCTTCTAAATTAAAAAGGTAGAACAGATGCAAGTGGCAGAGAAAGTTTTTGTTACTCCTGCTGAAAATCTCGGACAGGGAGGCACAGGGAGATTAAGATAACCTGTGAAACATCAGAGCTGATAACTGGATTTAAGTCCCAATATTACACATATAACCAAACTCTCTCTAGTCTATCTAGCCTGAAACTAAGCACCGCTCAACACAGATAGTGAGAGATATTCAGTTTCCTGAGATATCACCTCATTTTCTATCCTCACACCAACAAATCAGCAGCATCTTAGGCTTTCATATTAGTTGCAAGCATTCCCACAAAGGAGAAACTTTTTTCTTTTTTAAACTAATTTAGTTTTAATGAGCTCAGTTCCCATTTCAGTTGCTCTGCAAGACACAAAGCTATCACAAGAGGCCTGGTAAATTATGCACCTTTAAGGATAAGGTGAACTTCAGACTTACAAAAAAAGATCTTAAACCAAGATAAAGCGTTTTGCAGAGCAGAAATGCTGAAGACATTTAGTGTTACAGTGAGACTCCCTCCCTACCCTTGGAGAGTGAAAAGGAAAGTATCAAAGAAGTGACAAACAGAGAAGAAAGGGAGCATGCCTATCAGGTTGTCAATCTGCCAATAAATCCCAGAGCTCCGCTAATGCCTTCAGTTCCCCCATCCATCTCACACTGTTTAAAGACACTGTGATGTGCACTCTGAAGAATTCAAGGAGGTGGAAGCAAAGCCCAAGGCCTTTATGCTTAACTGTTGAGGAAGAAAAAGGAAGAGGAGAAAACCCTCAGCTACAAAGATTTAATAGACTTCAGCGCTGAAGTGCACCTGCAGCCTCTCCCATTTATCACCGTGCCTCTATAATTTATAGATTTGAACTTTATGGTGATATCCAGTCTGGTGTGTGAATATCTGTGCATGGCAAAGGCTGAAGAATAGTCAGAGAAGAACACCTGCTTGCCCAATATTCACCATCCTGTGGAAAAAAGAAGAGGTGGGGGAAAAAAAGACACCATTGCATCACAAATTAAAACTTCACGTTTATTTCCCCCCCCCAGTAGAATAAAATGCATCAGACTCCCAAAACACTGAACTCTCTGGGGTTAAACACTGCCCCATCTAGATTACAGATCTTGAAAAGGGCTTCAAAACCACTACAGCTCATCAGAGCAGATTTACACCAAAACCAGCATTGTAGCATTCCTGCTGTTCATCTTTATCATCATAGCTTTCTCAAAGTGCCAAGTAAGGTCAAGAGCTTCCTTCTTTTTTTTTCTTCTTTCCTCCACAAGACTTTCATACTTCTTCCTAACACTTAGTAGCCTGCTCTATGGTAAACCAGGCACCTGACTCTCCAGCGGCAGATTAATAATCACAATAACATATTTGTAAGACTGCCTGAAGGAATTGAGACTGACTTCCAAAAAGCACCTTTTGCATCAAAACCAAATTACATCATCTTTTCCTAACACCTGCCAGACCAACATGGATACAGATTCACTGGGGTAGAAAACAGAGGTGGATACAGGCCAGAAATGTCAAAGCGCATCCCAAAACTCCAGCCCCTTGCATTTGTCCATTTTAAATCCCCAAAATGTTTACTTCAGTCTTTCCTAGCATGTTTTAAGTAAGGTACATACCCTATTTCTTTTTTCTTTTTTTTTGAGAAACTTAAGAAATCTTTCCAGATTTTTTTTGTTGTTGTTGTTTTAATTTTTATTTTTTAAAGCTGGTCATTAACAGCCACTATGTACAACTTAGGCTGTTTAAAAAGCGTACCATGCTCTGGTTTCTGCTTTTCACCTCTTTAAGCGCAGAGGCATTTCTTGCAGCACTTATCCACACATGCATTTCAGGGGCTGATCACTTCCCAAGCACACTGCAGTCAGCGCTGCTGTAACGTTCCCCAAGCACAACCTAAGCTCTCTCACAGAAAGCCTCCAGAGCAAGAAAAGCCAGGCAGCAATCAAACATCATTACAGCCAGACTCTTTGATATCTGCATGCTGTATGAAAGCCAAAGAACAATTCATTTAAAAATATTCACCATGGGCTACTTTAAATTAAATTTTAAATTTATAAAACCATGATAAGAAATTGAGATTTCCATTTTATGAGGGGTTTTTAAAATCCTGTAAGTTGGGGAGAGGTAGGGGGAAAGAATTTCTCAGTTTTAATGAGGATACAATTTTAACTGCCAGAAATGCATTGCATTTGTCTGATGAGTCTCGGAGCAACCCTTAACCACCCTGCCCTTCCCGACATTGATGGATTGCATAATTCCAGGAAGTAAAATATAATTATGGAGACAGATGAACAGACACCCAAGAAACAGAATAAAAAGATACTGCATAGCCATAAAAAGCAATATTTCATATATAACATTATTAAAACTAAGAAAACGTTATCTAAGAAAATGTTATCTGCATAAAGACTCTTTGTCTATTTAAACTCATAAGGAATAGGTAGAATATTTTTCTACGTATGGTCTACCCAGAATTTATTTGCACAGTCATTTTACAGCAGCATTTTAAGATACCTGTACCATTATGTAGGCACATTGTATGATCTTAGAAAATATAATAAATAATAAAGCTATCAGAATCTCTTTTCCCCACTAGCCAAGATCAGAACATCTTCTGTATTACCCATCCTAAAAGGTGATCAGGCTCTAATTTCCAACACTGAGTATCTGCTTTAATCACTGAAGAGTGGAGGTTGGATGGGAGCTCTGGAGAGTCCAAAGTGGGGTCAGCCAGAGCAGGCTGCTCAGGACCACAACCAGTCGGGTTAATGCGATGGGTCAGTCAAGTTACACGCAACTGTATCTCCCAGTCAAATAACACTCAAGAACCTGACAATAATTAAGATTTTATTTTTAAGATCAAGTGGCATTTAAAATCTTTTTCTTTCTAGAGCTAATACACAAAAAGATGCCACCCTCTCAATCCCTACTTCATTCACACAGTGTCTTTTTTTCTATCCATTTTCCCCAATTGATAGCAACAGTTCATCAACCAAAACCCCTCAAAAAAAATCCCTCCTCCCCAACCTTCTTCACCTAAAAAGTCATGGACTTAGCCCTTTCCGGATCAAAACTTCCACGACAAAGCCTCACATTGTGCCCTAAAGGTCAGTACAGATCCTCGCTCGGACAAAGAGGGGGAAGCAAGTCCACAGGCTGGGGGCTGATCTATTCGGCCAGATTATGTCTCTTAAAAGCAGGAAATCCCAGGGGAGTACATCTGGGGCTACAGACACTTCCCAGAGGTAATTCCTGAACTAATTTCAAAGTGATGGCACACATCCCTTGGCAAGGCAGAGCACAAATATTTCTGCCATGCATGAACTGCTGGGAGCCACCAGAGAGCCTGGTACTGCTCACAATGACCAATTAAGTTCACAAACCTTTAATCCAGACTGTAAGCACTTTAAAACAGAGACAGTATTTGTTGCTCTTTTCTGTTCCTTAGCACAATAGGGCTAATCCTTGTTCAACATTTAAGGGTGCTTCCAACATGAATAATCTCCTCCTCAAAACACAGCTGATTTTTACCCTAACACTGGAGTTGTTCACTGTAAGTAGAAAAAAAATTACATTTTCTTACTGCAGAGTTGGTCTAAGAAGCTGAGCTACAATATGCATTTTTCTGTCCGTATTTTTAAAAAAATTTAATAACTAAACTAAAGGATGGAAGACCACTGAAGAAAAAACAACTTTAAACAAAAAGACCCAAGCAGCAAACCAAGCAACATGCACATATATCTTACATATACAGCCTTCCCCTTCAAATCACTTAAGAAAAATGTTTTCTAGACAGATGGTGTTTTCCCTGTCTTGACTCCAGTTCAAATCTCCTTTTTGGAGAGACCAAGTTTTCCACTGAACTGCACGTTATACACCAACAAAGAATAAATAGGCTAAATATAGCTTGCAGCCAAATCGCTGCAGTCTTGCAATGCAGCATATTCAAAAGTCCTTTAAGGACAGCCAGCATGCTGGCAATGCAGCCTGCACTGAGTTTAAGTTCTCCACTTTATAAATCATTACCTCCACATCAAATCGGCACCATCCCCCTCGGAGCTCACTTGAAGCATGCTACTTCTCAGACTGCAAAAGTGATGGGATACAAAGCCATCCCTCTGTAAACTGCTGGTTCCTGTTATGTTCTCCTGGTCATTGATGACTAAAATTCATTATCCCACCACTGCTCTCCAAGAAATTGTATGGAGTGGCTAGTAGGACTCTACACGGTTGGGGGATGGCCCGTCTCCTTTTGAGCAGACAGGCCACTGACAGAGTGAAGACCTGAAGGTGGGGAAGGCAGCTGCTTAACACCTTTCAAAGCATCTGAAAAGTCATAGCTGAGGCTACCACTGTCAGACACCAAGGATCAGCGCTGCCAGTAAAAACTGAAGAAAAAACCCAAAACAACCCCTACATACACTTAAAAATGTTCTTTAGGGAAATGCTGAGTGTCCACGCACTTTTTGTGATGCCCCCGGGGGGGTGTGGGCTTCTTTTCTCCCCTCCTTTAGGAAGCACTGGTGAATTTGTCATTTTCCAACCTCAGCTGCCTCTTCTGTTTGTGGCAGCTTGTCCAAAGGCCAGGACATGTTACGCCTTCCAACAGCACAGCACTTCTGCTCCACAAACAGCATGCTGTGACATTCAGAGATCTGGTCCTCTTGGCAGGACACGGGGCTCACTGCAGGCACTAGGACTTGGGCTCCACCAGCCATGTGGTGGAGAACACCAGAGCACATGGTCATAATTGGCTCTCCTGCCATCAAAAATCCCCTTCAGAGGGAAGCAATTTGGGCCAGTGAAAGCCCTATCAATGGTTTTCAGGAAGTCTCTCAGCAAAGCTCACTCCACTTTATACACCCACTGTGGCACAGGCTACATGACGTGCTACCCTCAGCAGGAGGAAAGCCAAAACACAGAAGAAAGATTCACTGTTCAGGCTAACCGGGCACTCGCAAGAGACCTGCAGTGTGAGCTGCCCCTCGCACGCTTGCAGCTACAGAGGCACAGTGAGGGGCTCAAGCTCACCAAGGTACCCAAACCGGCACTACACTGACGGCACATGCAGCAGAAGCAGATGTATGGAGCCAGGGGCTGCCGGCATCCCAGTAAGCCTAGACCATCTACACATAGCTGGGGGGAAACAAGCCAGGACTTTGAATTCAGCGCGGCTTCGCTTGCAGGCACCGAGCAAGCACCGCTCTCGCATGCATGTACCCCACAAACCCATGGCTTTGGCATGACCCTGTTTTAGCACGTTCCCAGGCATGCTCCTGCCCCTCGCTTTGCAATACCTGGCTGCAAAAGCTCTATGGGAACTCAGGCACGCCCAGAGAAGAGCAGCTCTGGGGCTGTTTGTAGGGGAGAAGAAATGCTGGGGTGGGAGGGAAGAGATGGGAAGAGGAAGATAGAGGTGGCCAATGCTGAGGAACAAATTGGGGGTGGGATGCAAAAATAAAAATCAGTGACCTTCAAATCTACAGAGGGGTTTCCATTGTTGGTTTTGTTTGTTGGTTTTTTTTGTTAAGCAGTCTGTTACCTGACCCACCGAGAGCCATCTGGCCCCAGGTGAGCTGCTGCCTGTGTACACATTTATTTAGGCTTTATTTTGACAGGCAAGCTCCCTGTCGCGGTGGCAACGCAGGAAACGCTTATTGTTTTACATGTTTACAAACAGCCCCTTCAGATCTCCCTTCCCTCTCTGTCCCCTGAGGTAATATGTATTGTAATAAATTCATAATTCACATTACAATGATTTAAACAGCTTTGGAGTGGCGTGTTTTAGTGCCTTGATTCAATTGTCTGTCTCGCAAACTGACAGCCTGCTCACTGCAACTCCCCAGCAGTGGGAAGCCGCTTCCTCACGCAAACAGGGATAAATATGCCGGAAGAGTCACAGTTTCTAGAAAAGGAATTAGTAACAACGTCATTTAAGCTCTTCACCAAGGAGATGTGATGAATACTGCTGTCTCACCCCAAGCACATTACTGGGCTACAAAGCTTTATGTTTGGGGTTGCTTTTGGACAATGCCAGCAAAGAGCAACTTTTCATTACACTTATGATAAATTCCTACCATCCGGGCAAAAAAAGTCCTAGCAAGCTTATTACCACTAAACTTCCTTCAATTCGTACAGCATCTTGCAAGACATATGTAAAGGAAGAAAGGCTGCTGGACTCCCACAAGGTAGAAGGAGGTAAAACTATGTGCCAGAGGGAAATGGCACAGGAGTGCCTAACTCTGTTTAAGGATCTCGAGCAGTGAAGATCCACTGACAAAATGTCAGCATTTCTGCTGTTGTCACAACACAAGGAAATTGTACGACAACAATGTGACAGCAAAAGTTAGCTTTTACATATTATAATGACTGCCTAAAAAGGTAAGCAGCTGCATGCAAATATGTAATAGATCTTCGGTAATTGCTTAGTGTTTTCACCTTGTACTAACCCCAAACAACTCTCCTCGGTATTCACTAGCTGTTAGCCACTACCTGCTTTCCCTATAGATGCAAGAATATGCAGATGAACAACAAAAGAATAAAAATCGGTATCATAGGTTTGCTTTCATGTTTTCAAAACTGCGAAACTTCGTACGCATCCTTTCTGTTTTCACGCTGCAACTTTTGTGAGCCACACTGGTGGAAGTATCAAAGCATCAGCAATTACACTTAAGACAGGAAAACCATTACAAAAGGGTCACACTGTGATTAAAGCATATTTTGCTATTACAATCTGGATGGTTCTTTTTTGTTTTTAATTAGGTGCATTCCAGTTAAAATACTTTTCTTTTTTTTTTTTTTTTTTTTTTTTTCTTTCTTTTCCTATCATTAAAGCACCAAACACAGAAGATGCTGTTGAGGGCAGTTGTTGATAGATCTGTTCTGTATTGCTATACCTACTTCAAGAAACAGAATCAGTCATGAGGATCACTGATACTTGGGGATGGAAGAGCTTTTTTTCCTTAGGAGTAACTAAATGCAGATTATTAGACAAAGTAATCAAACTGCACCTTCATAAACACAGAGGAACAGGAGGGACTATCCCACACTGAATCCAATCCCAAATACTGTTCGATTAACAGAAGCTCATCCTGCAGAAGCTCGCCCTAGATGCGAAGCAAGCCTCTTTGCACAGAAAAGACAGCCTTTGGCAGAAGGCTCTGCATACGCCCCAAATCCCGACTTGGAGGCCACCAGCCACAAAGAGAGGTGACTTCTCTCCTGTCACCTCTGCAGCAGGTCTCCAGCCGCACAAGCTGGGAAACAACCGACCTCCACAGGCTTCACCTCTACATGCCTCTGCCCCTAATCCACAGCTCTGCGCAGACAAAGGAACTATAGGGGTTTGGGGGTAGATTTATCTTCCACTACCTTTTCCAGGTCAGTTGCTAGGGAAACTGGGACTCCTCAGTTTCCCAGATCCGGGGATTGTTTAGTGCTATCTCATCCCTCCACAGTCATAGACAGCTACCACAGCCAAGAGCCACGGCTTCAAGCCACTTCTGCCCTCATGTTTTATGACAAATGCTAGTGATGTCCCTCCTCGGTCCTAACAGACCAGTCTGCAAGACAGATTTTTACACATGGAAGATACTAAACCCATGATTTGCTTTCTTAAACCAAAAGTATTAAGTCACCTCTTCTAAAAGACTGAGATGAACTGCACTATTTGCACCAGAACACAAGGGAATGGCCAGCAAAAGGTGGAGATGCACTGAAGCAGAAGGCAAAACCTTCCTATAGCAGCAGGAAGGTTTTTTTTTTTTTTTTATCAGGGACCACCCCTCAGCCCCAGAAATGCTTTAATGCTAAAAAATAATCTTTGACACAGCCTAATGCAAAGGGATGGCAAAGGATTGAAGCACTCTAAAGGAAACCTTTCAAAGAAAGACAAGAGGCAGCACTAGAAGGCACCTGGCGGCAATAAGCATTTCACTGAATTTTAAGGAACCGGGAGAGCCCTCCTCTTGCCACCTTCCACACTCCCGTGCCAGAAGCCAAACGTGACGCTGCAGTGGTACCTCACCCACAAGGCAGGGAGGGCACTCGCCCGCCCTCGGAGCACAGACCAGACCCCACTCAACAGCAGGTCCAGCTGGCTCCCACCACCACCTTGCCCACATCCACCTCCACAGCACAACCAGCTGCTGCTTGCTGCCATCGCTCCTATCACATTGCTGTTGCCCAACCTTCCTCTTCAGATTAAAACTTCCCATTTCCAACCAAAACTTAACTCATGGTCCATAATTCCGGCCTGTTTTTCAGGCTCATCATCTCTGGCTCCAGGACACCCCCACCATCCATGGTGTCTCCTCTCCGCCCCACACTCCAGAATTACCATGCTCAGCTCTTCTACCGCCTCCACCACCCGTTACCTGCACATGCTTCAGGGAGCCTATTCTTACTTACCTTCACTTTGGGTTTTTTTGACATGTACAAAAAAGACGAGCACAATGTTCCAGCTGAGATCTCCCAGCCACAGTGGAGATACTGCCTGGCAGTATTTGCTGTCTTTCCCACATCCATACCATCCCAGAAGAGTAGCCATCCCTGATCAATTACCACAATCCTCTTTTTCTGTCTCTCCACATACCATAATTCCTCAGTTTGTTTTTGTTTTCAGTCTCTAATCATTGCATTTGGTGCTATTAAGTTTTACCCCATTTCTGTTACACTTCTGTTCTACTCCAGATCATACTGTAATTTTAAACAGCAATAGCAACAAAATTACTACTTGTACTGCAATCAGCCAACTACACAAAGATAAAACTAATCATTTAATAAGTCATCCCAGGGATTTTTTTCCTCCGTAGCAAAGGGCAGCAAGGCATCAGATCACAAATTAATCAGACTCCAAGACATCTTCATCTTTGCTCTTCTTCTTTCAAGCATGGAAGCAATGTTTTCCACTGTCTCGCAAATTACTTGATACACTTATTCTAAATCCAGCTGTCTTCAGAATAATTTCAATTACAGAATTCCTCTTTTCTCCATTATGACCCTTATAGATTTGAAGCACATTGTACTCTCCTCAAATACACTGAGATGCAACACCCTTGGATCTCATTTACGCTGGATAAGCCACAGCCTCAACTTTGCTTCCTCCCCCTGGATCTGCAGTCGAGCCTCGTAAACACGAGGGACCACCCAGCAAGGGAAGCGATGCACAAGCTACTGCAGTAACCACGACTCAGCTGCCACTCTGGCACCGAGCCCCTCCTTACCCCATCCTCAACATCTTTTCAAGCACTGTAGACACCTTATATCTTCTTCAACAAGTGAACACAGAAGCAAGTATTTATGATCTCAGACCACAGCACCTTCTAGGCCTCAAAGTCTGGTGAACAAACAAAAAAACGTCTTTAGAGCAGGGACAAACTTTTCATCCTCGTATCTCTGAGAAAATCCAAGAGCTTACGCAGGATAGGTACTGTATTTTAGCACAATCCTCCTCCAAACCTCACAGCAGACTGTCAAGCCGTATAAGCACAGATCTGTCTCATAACTCACTCGGGATGCACTTTTCAAAAATTCAAACCTCAGAACTTATGTACCCATTGAGATAGGGTGTAAAATAAAAAAATTCAACAGAAAAGTCAACAAGAGTTTATAAAGAAGGATTACGGATGCAAGGAGATTTGCATCTGATATATAAGCAAATCCCACTGATCTGGATTAAAGCAGGAAAGCCTACTTCAGACACCCAGAAAGTCAGGAAAGGAAAAAGGAAAAAAATTAAAAATTCTACAGGGGCATAATTTAGCCCCTAGTGCAAAACATAAAGTTTCATTATTCCAGAATGGAATTCAGTGGACATAATGCCCCCAGAAGTTTGAAAAGAGGTGTTTGGAAATACCAGGAAATGAGAATCAGTTTATCCAAGAAAATTCAGGAGATCATGTGAGGTTGGGGAAAAAAGGAGAAGCCACACAGTCCTTTCTCCTTCCACCTCCTGGCATCTTTTGTTCCCAGAAAAATCAAGCCACAGTGCTGCAGAGGGTAGGGGAGAAAGGGCCCTAAATCATTCAGACTGTAGCACTCCACCAAGAACTTCAGCTTTTCTTAAAAGCTGTTTTTGAACCAATTTCTCCACTAGTAATTCCACCTGGGTCAGAGGCACAAAGTGCTAAGACAGGTCAGTGGCAGGAGAGCCAGGCTCCATGCGCCCTCTGCACCCCTTTGCTGGCAGCAGCACCCAACCTGGGCAGAGCTTCGCTAAGGAAATGAGATGGCAGTTGCCACCATCAGCTCTTACAGCAAAGGAATGTTTTAATTAACGCAGTGTCAGGCAATAGAGGAAAAACATATTTAGACCCGGATCAGCATATGCTTCACTTAACAAAAATCACCGTGTTCACAAAGAGCTTGACAGCTAAAGTATACACTGATCCAGGTCTAAACAATTTTTTTTTTTTTCCGTAATGCTTTGCAGGACATCAGCAAAAAGGTATGAATTAAGAACAATATTGTCTTTAGCTGACTTTAGTGCCTTTTAAAACCTTTTTGTTCCTATGTCCCATGGAGAAGAGCTCTCCTATCCAAATCACATGGTGGAGACCAAGACAAACCCTGACTCCCCTTTTACAAACTGTTTATTCACTGTGACAACTGGTTTTTTGTTTCCTAAACAGAATAAAAATAGATCCATCTGCATTTTAGTGAAGAAAAGACTGCAGAGCTGCTATCCAAGGATGTTAATGCAGACTTTTTAAAGATACAAGGTCCTTCAGCCTCCCTCACCTTCTCCAGTGCCTGAAGAGGGACGAGCTGTGCAGGGAAGCTGAAGCAAACCTGAGCAGCCTGAGCTCCAAAAGCTCACCTGCTGCTTGACCTAGTACTTGGTTACCAACCAATTCACAAGCACACAGTGAACTTAAGAGAAAGGAAATAGCCTTGTTTTCAACTTGGCCAAATACTGAATTAGAGAAGAGTTAAAAGTTATTCGCTAATGGCAGCAACCAGTGCAGTGTTTAACCACTGATAGTAAAACATAGCTAAGTAAGCATCTCGGGGAAATTCCCAATTTTTTGCAGAGGGAAAAAAAAAAAAAAAAAAAAAGAAGAAGAATCAATCACAAGCTGTCATGATATCCCATTTTTCAGCACTGTTAGCATTAGAAAACAGTCACTAGGGATTAAGTCAGCAGAGTGCATATAGTAGTTACTGACTGTTAAGCAAACGCAGGCTGCCTGGTAACACATGGTACAAGGCTGTGATTAATCATTACGATGGGACAGAAGGCATACTACTGTGAGATAACATCGGGAAATGAACTGTGCCCTGCCTCTAATGACAAGTTGCTTATCCTAACATGCTCCACATTTGTATGACTAAGAAAGCATCCTCAGCTTGCTTATTTCCTTCTGACACTGGCCGAAGTCTGAAGGATGCAACCAGGGTACCGCTGGACAGGTGAAACACTCAGGGTTTGATCCTTGAAGGTGCCTGCACTAAAAGCATCTTTGATGGGAGCTGGTGTAAAGTGCTTCTCCAGGAAATCACTTAAAACCATCATCTTTTACACCCAGACCACACCACTAGAGAAGCACGCCTGGATTTACAGCAACAGTATTTTTCTAGATAAACCGCAGTCAGTGGTAGCCTGTGGTGAAAACAAAACTGGTATTTTTATATCTGTTTTGTAGATTAAAACAAACAAACAACTCCCCCCCCCCAAAAAAAAAAAAAAAAAAAACAAGAAGGAACCCAAGCTTTAGAACTTCAAGTAATCAACATCCACCTTCACAAAATACCTTGCAAAACTGAACTTAAATTCCTTACTTTCCCTGATACTCATTGTAACTAAATTTCAAGTGACCTCTGAAAACTGTGCAGGTGGTTATGAATCCTGTTTCAATCTACTCCCAGAACTGATTTTTTTTTGTTTGGGGCTTCAAAACATGGGGCAAGAAAAAATCCAAAAGCTCTGTACCATCAGCAAGGGAAGGATGGAGAACCTACTGCATCCTTCTTTCTGCCCACTGCAATGGGCAATTAGTGAAGTTCTACATTGCATTAAACAGTATTTCATGGGAACAATTATTTATTAAGGGTATGGACAATAGCATTGATTGTTACAAGTTTGATTGATTAAACAGACAAATTGGCACGGTTTCTCCTTCCCTGCCTGCCATATGTTTCTTCTTGAACATCTGGTAAAGTCTTTGTATTTCCTTGAGTAACCTAACAGGTGTTGAACCAAATCCTTAATGCTTCAGTTTTCCCATTGGAAGCAGATGGGCGAAGGAGACAGAAGAATATTGCATTGCCAACATCTCTCTCTCCTTCCTCCTCCTCTGTGGTGGCCTCACTAACAGCCTGAGGTTAAAAGTAGTAAAGGAGATTTCAGATTAATCATTAAAGTGATCTTTTGATGTGGAAAAGACTCTTTATATTGAGGCAAGGAAGTCAGACTTTATCGATGCCATTTTCCCCTCTTCCTTTTCACAAGTGCAAAGGATTAAAAAAAAAAAAAAAAGTGTCTTTTACATCAGCCTTTCATACTCCTGTCATTAAAAATGTTTAAAATTCTGCCTCACATCTGAAGGGGGTTATTTGTATGTTCTGCTTGGGCCACGGGGCAAATGCAAGCCACAGTCCCCTCTCCTCTGCTGCTGGAAGCCACCGACTGCCACAGGATAGCAGCCCTCACTTGGAGTCATATGTTGGGCAGAGCGCCAAATATGTAATTCTAGCTGAAAGAGCAGAAACACAGGTGCCTAACATTGAGAGGGCACTCTTTATTTTGAAAAACGCAACACCACTTTAGCTAATTAGGTCTTATCTGTTTAAAGCTACGGGATAGTTTGATAACAATTAGGAAGGACTCCCAACAGGCTGCTGGGATCAAAGGCCCTTTCTGCTAGACATTTAACAAGGAAATTAACACTTTTGCCAAGTAATTTGCACATGCTGCCAAAGTTGTTTTAACTTGCTGTAATATTTTAGTTTTAAATATGTACCTGCAGAGATGCAGCTTTAATTCGAGAGTTCAGTGTGCCAGCTACAGGCTCCCAACCACAGCACCAGCTCCCATATCCTGCTGGAGGGGAGCTTCCACAAATGGTCTAAGAGAACAGAAGTGCTTACTTCTATTCACTTAAAAAAGAAATAAAAAAATAAATAAAATAAATTAAAATTAGTTTGGAGGCAAAAATTCCCACACAGCTTTTTTCTTCACGGCAACTAAGTATTTCCAAAAGACTGCCTGTGGGATCCCAACCCTTAATGTCACAAAAATTAATGAGAACTGTGATGCCAAGATGCCATGCATGCTTGGAAAATTCCAACTGGACTCTTCTGATGGGTTTTTAATACTGAAGACTGGGGAGCAATCATGACTCCAGAGAGCTGTAATGATGAATGGCTGGGGGACAGTGAATACAATAAGGGAAAATAGAAATTCAACAGCTGTATTTCATAAAGAAACAATAAAAACGTGCATAGCAGTTTTTCTTTTTTAATTCAATGCAATGTTTAAAGAGACCTTCTGATTCCCAGTAAATTATGCTCACATATCCGCTGCTGATTACTCTTTAATGAAATCAAGCTTCCAGCAGACCAGGGTACTTGTCTTCTGGTTCCCTGGGATCCAGGGCAGGGCTAAGCACCAGCGCTCACAGTTGGACTCTCATGTTCCTTTAAGTACAGCGCGTTGCATCCTAGTGGAGAGTCACCCTATCGTACCCCGAGCCACATACATGCCACAGCCACTGCAGTTTGTGCTACTAAACAAACGGAAGGATCGATCCTGGAAGGAGAGCCTTTCCCCAGGCTGCTGCTGTACAGAGACCATTCATCCAGCATTAGTCAGCTCAGGTTAAACTCTGGCTTCTTGGCCGTTATCAGGGGATTTCCTCAACACAGCTCTTCCCAGCCAGGAGGCTGTGCACCAACTCGAAGCTGAAATTGTATTTATTTCTTCTAGTAAATCAAGAGTAGACCCAATTAAGATGACAACAGCATTGTAGTTAAAGCCGCGCAGTGGAATTTGGAGGGCTGGGGACAGCCTGACATTGTTTTACTTCAATTTCCTTCAACGAGGAGGGCAGTGACAGCTTTCACCGACTAAGTGATGGCCAACGTTGAACACTACAGTGACTTCCAGCCTTCACCATCACCTCACCCACAGCTACAGCATCATCCAGCTTCTGGACGGAGATCAGGCTGCCCAGCCACAGCAAAGATTTCCGCTACCCGTTGCTCCCAATTAAACACTGGTCCCATTTCATTAAAAGTTTGTATGTAGATTCCACCCCCCCACTCCCTCAGTGACACTGAACCTGCACTGCAGCATGGACAGCCCTGAGCCACCAGCTTAGAGCAAACAGAGGAGCGCAACTCCTGCAGCACATTGGTTTACAGAGGGAAGATGGAAGTCACATCCTTGAATACGGAAGCAAAGAATAAACTGTTTTTAAATCTGGAACCACTAAACATGGCCTCTCACCAGGCAAGCGTACCACTTTCATGGGCTAGACGCTAGCAAAAAGCACTCTATTTTAACTAACGCTTCTTTTGTTCGCTTCACTAACTCAACCACATCACAGTCAGTGACACACTGCAGTACTGTGCAAAAATACACGATCAAACTGAGATGCTTCTGACTCAGTAAGGCATTTACTATACCGAGAAATCTGAACACAACGGTTGGAGTTGCAGAGACAGCGGCCAGGTACGATCAGCACAGAACCACATCCTGCCCCTGCAGCAAACCCCATGACGGTGCCACAGGCTCATCCTCTGCTCCCGGCAACCAACTTTCAAAGCCACCTTCAGATTTTTATGGCCCTTCAAAGAAAGCTTCAAGTTTTCTACCACTTTTAATGAGAGCGCATAGAGTGCACCAGGTTCTCAAGTTTTTAATCATACAAGCTTTGTGAATTTATTAGCAAGACAGCAGACAGCATGAGAAAAGGAATTAAGAGTATTTGCAATCCTTTTGCTACTTCTGTCCAAACGATGATCATTACATGCCAAGAGACTCCAAGGGCTCAGCATTAACATGTTACAGTAGCTCCTGTACTCTGAAATCAAAGGCTAAAAGCTTAAATCAAAATCAGAGCTAGGTTCTGTAAAAAGGTGGGGGGGGAAAGCTTCTGACAAGTTCTAAGCAGACAAAGGAAGCAAAGAATAAGCAGACACCAGTAACTGTCACTTATTTCTTATTTGACCTCAGGGAAATTGTTTGGTTTTTGCTGCAGTTTTATATTTGTAAAATCTAACGGATAATACTAACTGCATTCAGAGCTCCCAAGCTCCATGCCTTAGCCAAGACACTCCATTTCTAAAAATGAAAAATAATGTTGCAGTCAGGTAAGACAAATAGTTATTCAAATTTTTGGGTATGAAAATCTCTGCAGATCTAGTCACTTCAGGATAATACTTGAAGTGTAAACCAGTGTTTTGTTAGAAGGATCTTCTCCCTAAAATTAATTATGAACCTGGATACATTAACCCAAATTAATACCTTATTTAAGAAGTGGTATTTAATGTTGCGTATGAAGTGCACATACCTTCCCCAATCCCTAAATACAGCAGCATCTATGACAAAACCAGTGTACATCAATCTGCAGTTATACAGAAAAAGCTGCATTTCTAGATTTGGCTCGATATACACATCAAGAGACACACTCAAATCACCAGAAACTTCGCTCTTCAGGCAGCTTGTTGGATTTCTGAGAGTGAAGAGCTCATTCTGGCTCGTACATATAGTAAGCAAAGTATAGCCAGAAAATTATTCAGTTTTGAGGACAGGTCTTTTTTAACCCAAGCCAGAGAAGGTTTCGAGCCCTAATTTCAGATGACTAGCAATAAAACCCAAAGCAAAACCGAGACCAACTGCCCCCTCCCCAACAGTAATAAGAAGCCAAACCCAGAACACAGTAACTGGAGCCAATTCTGCAAGGTATTTTCTGAAAGGTGGAAATCTGGACGGGTTCCCAATTTCATTTTTTCCCTGAAGAGCTCACACACTAACTGCAGGGACAGCAAGACAGGTGCCCTCACCCTTTTAGAAGTGGAAGGTCTCCATCCCCTTGCACCGAGACATAAGCCCACACTTAATTTAGTAAACTCATTCCACTTCAGTTTTCTTTCGCTTCCCTCAGTTCCCAACAGCTTCTCTGACATACAGAACTGTGTTACAGGAAACATATCCTTGTAACCCTTCAAAATTAAGGATGCTGTGCATGCGTTAATTACTGTCATGGGCAGCAAACACACGGATCCAAATAATGCCAGCGCAGGACAGACAGACTCACAGATCACCCGCTGAAGTGGTCACAGGCCTCTTCAGAGCAAAGATTAGAGTCAGTCAGTCATGGGAGGACAAAGGTTGTCCAAAGTCAGTTTGACTGACATTCTCCTTAAAAATCCTGGCTTAATACCACTGTCGAAAATAGCTTCAATTAATATAACAGAACTGTTCGGTCAGGCCTACTGATGGTACAAAAAAAGTCACTGGGAACATTAGCTGAGAATAAAAAGATAAACTTCTAGGAAATAAATCAAACCCAGAAGGTTCATTTCCATTGCTAACAAAATAATTTAAGTTCCAGACATAACAGGATAAGGAGTACCCAGCTACAGTCAAGTCCCATTGACTTCCCAAACCTACCGGAGACGACTAAGGAATCAGATTCAGCCAGTTTTGAAAGCAGGATCAAGTAGCACAAGATTTTGAACATTTCCTTCCACTGACTGGGAATGAGGAAAGCTACAATGCCACACAGAAAACAGACTTTTGGAAGAACAAATAAGCAGTGGGGATCCTTCTCCCCATGCTGAGCACCTCTGCTTTCCTGGCTAACCAGAGCCACCCTCATCCCAAACAGCTCAAACTCTTCCATTCTGAATTACCACACCATTTTAGATAAGCACCCTGTTACTACTCCAAGAAATACAGGGAAGTTTTGCAAGTATGAGAGTGGTGGCAGGCAACGTAGCAAAGTGAAAAGCTGCCGTCGTGAGGCCTGCCAGACCCCTCAGCCTTTCAGTTTGTGCATGCACGCCAGGAAAAAAANNAAAAAAAAAAAAAAAAAAAAAAATTAAGTTTAGGAAACCACACTTGGTGCAGTTGTTAATCACTATCACCAGCTGAACAGGTTCCACACCAGAGGGATGACCAGCAAAGCAGATGGGGAATTATGCTTGGAAAGAAAGGGACTGCTCGGAACTGAGAAAGGTAAGTAAGGAAGTACAAGGCAATATGAGTAATTGAAATACAAGTGCCACGTGAAAAGGGAAGTTTAACAAAAACAAAAATGCAAAGCCCAACAAAAAGTATAAAAGCACATTTTGAGCAGGTGAGACTACAGAAACTTGCTGAAGAACTACTGCACCTTGCTTTCTGCTCAATACAGAAACACGCAACTCATCCACGTGTTTGACTTGTGCATTATTCCTGTAAAACCACTCCCACCAGTTAATTCTACAGCCAAAAATCTCACCAGCCAGTCCTAACTAATCCTTTTAAATGGTGGGTGGTTTCTGCTGATCTTCTATATCTAGGGATCAAACCAGCAATGCAGAAACAGAAGGAAAAAAACCCCTGAGTTTAGTTTGATTTAGCACCGGGATATTTTCAGTTGAGCAATGAAGTTAAATGTGACATAGCTTTAAAATAAAATCCATAATGCTCTTCGCTGCAAGCATCTTGGGAAGCATCCTCTAAGCATTAATAGGAGCGAAAGGACTTTGTCTTCTAGACCTTCCCCTTTATGGTTTCCTAACTCAGGCTCACATGTGCTTAGGAAATCCCCACCGCAGACTTGGATAAAAGGTCTCCTTTTCACACCATTTTTCACCTAGAAATGGTGCTAGCACATAAGCAAAAACATTCTGCTTCTACTTAAAGTTACAAAAGCCTCACAAGGGGAAGCTCCTTTATAAACAATACATTGCTGTCTGCCCAAGTCTGCAGGCAAGCCTCAAAGGTGCATGTTTCAGCACTGTTAATGGTAGTTTCATTATGGACATTTTAGCACCAGATGCAGTAGAAACAAACCCAAGTCTCCCCCCTTAAAACTCCTTCCGATCTGTCAGTAACTTCTAGAGTGACTGGTCATTTTTTGCATGAATCTCCTGTGCGCTGAAATGTCAAAATTGAAAAGACTTGGAGACCACATGAACTAAGTGGGTTTTAATAACAACTGTCAAGAGAACAGAATTAATAGTCTCCCATTTCCACATTTCTGTAACAAAAACTTTAATTTCTGGAAGACCAGAGCATCGCTGGTGTGTTTGATCTGCTCCATTAGTTGCCAGTTTGGAATCGATGCTACCAGCCCATGGCGGATTTCATTATTTAAAGACATGAATCAACACAGCAGCGGGTAGTCCTCAGAAAATTACAAAACCTGAAAGGTCCCAGGCACAGGAAAACACACAGAAAACTGCAACTCTATACACTTGTCTAATAGGACATTTTGGTAATGCTCATGACGCAAGAACGGCTGCATCTGTACTTTGCCCACTGACAGTTCAAAAGCCGACTGCCAAGTCATTTGTAAGGTTTATTCACACTGCAAACTTCATTGAAATCTGATTTATAAACACTGCTCAGCAAGTTGGGGATAAACTTTTAAGTAATTACACAAACAACCCAGTAGACTCAATCTAAAATTCAGCTTTACAGTCCAAGCAATTTTATATTTTTTTTTAAAAAGTGTAGTTCCAAGAGCATGAGAAGTTTGATGCAATTCAGCTGTGTGGGACAGCATGCCAACAAAATACATCTGTCACTAATAAAAATAACAAAATGGAGCCTGGGTAAGGCCTATCTGTACTTCTGCATCAACTTCCACTCATTCTTACCAAGTTAGACTATTAATAGCACCATCAATGTAGCAATAAACTAAATACTTTTAATAGCTGTACTAGAAAGTTTACCAAATAAGCAACAAACTGTGCAAGAGTAGCAGTACACTGTAATACACCATAGCTACAAGAAGAACCCTTATAAAACACACATATTGCTGTGCTACTAACTCTTGTGTTTTTCTTGCAATTAATACAGCTTCATTCATTACTGAAATCATCCTTGTGATGATTTGGGAAGCACCTTCTCCCCATTTCAGGGAAGAGCACAAGTATGAAGACTGCAAAGACAGGGTAGACTGAGGCATTGGGGGGCGGTGGAGGGGGGGTGCATGGGGACAGACAGGGACATGACACAGTGATGGGCTGAGTGAAATCAAAAGCTCTGAGCCATCAGGCCATTACAGGGTTGCAGCAGCAGCAGCCAAAACCACACCTCTGAGATCCAGCAAAAATAGAAACACTGAGGATGTTACTCATAAGAAGCAAACTTTCATGCTCTTTACTACAGTTGGAGTCAAGAAAGCTTGACTTTTCTAACCTTTGAAAGAAAGATGAAGTTTCTCATATACTCTCCCCTCTAACCCCAGCTGTTGGGAATCAGGAGCGATGCAAGGCAGAGATGCACCTTCAGAGATAGAGATTGATAATGGTACATTCCAACAGTATCAAGTTTTTCTGTTCACTCAGCTTACATTGCAAGCTGTCACATATAACATAACATGGCGTGAATTTCAAACCAATTTCTGATCTGCAGATTTCCTCTGCCATTTCATATTCTTATTTTTTAATCATGTGAAAAAGGCCAGTAATTGCACAAGGGAAACTCCTCAAGAACTGTGGGCATATGAGGGAAATCAATTAAAAATTTCTAGTTTCACTTAGGGAAAAAGGATCGTTCTGCTTTAACCACCTTATCACAGGAGTGAATGCAGAAACCACACTAAACCAAGCAAGACAGACCACTGCCATTAAGGAAGTGCTGATAACGTAACACAGCTGCCATCCAAAGCACTCCTCACTGCATTTTATTTTCTTGTAGAACAACTCTCAGAAACAAGCAAGTTTATAAAGAGGTTTCGTAGCACACAAATTGCCAAAACATCACTTTGTGTCCATAAGAATTTTTTTTTTTTTTTTCCCCCCCCCGGCCACCCTGGGTTCCCAAGTTCCCCATCACACTGATTTATAAACAGTAAATCTGAACAGACCGAGAATCATGCCTGACAGTTTTGCTTGCCCTCCCAATCTCTATTCCTTATGATAATCTTAATTCTCTACAAATACCACGTCTCTCTTAGGCATGCTTCTATCAATTTAGCTTCTTCACCATAAACTGCAAGCAAAGAAGTACATTCACTCCCAGCAGAAAGCAGAAATAAACTGCAAGATTTGTTGGGGGTGGGGGGGGTGGTTTGGTTGGTTGGTTTACGTGCACACACATGTAAACATGCCATAAACACCAGGATGGGCTCAAACCACTGGGAAGCTTTTCACAAGGCTTTATCAAACTGTACCTGCAAACTGAGGACCCGAAGCACACCTCCTGCAGTTTGGGGCTAATAATCTCTCTTCTCCTTCTTGTCCATCGCCTTTGCTTTGCAGACCCTTGGGACAGAGCTCTTGGGACAGTCGAGTAAAACACAAGCCTGTCTAAGCAGGATTTAGCATAGCACTAGCCTCACTGGGATCTCTACAATCTACCACAGCAGCAACAAAATATTACTGTATTTATCCACCTACGCGTGAGTTTTGAGCCAGCATCTGCTTTAAGAGGTATACACGTATGTAAGCCAGCAGTAGGAAATTGGGTCTTCTGGGAGATCATTATCTCTCAGTGGTCGCAGGGACAGGATCCCTTTGAGAAAAGCACCAGCTCTTAGAGCATAATGATGGTCTTCGTGATGCACCTACAAAAAGTGCATCGTTCCACCTGCGCAGCTATGATGTGGAGTAACTAATGCATGTTCCCTCCCAAATCACATGTAAACGTCTCCTCCACACCAGGCTCCAAACCCAGGATTCAACACCTGTATGGAAACAGCTCCCTTCTCCCCCGCTGCTTTGGATACAGGAACTGACTCATCCAAATGGGGTGGGTTTTTTTCTTTTCCTCATTCCAATGCAGATATGAAAAATAATAGTCTTCATTTCAATATTTAATCATATGCTTCATTTAATAATGAGTCCAAGAATAATTTAATCCTGGCTATCAACATAAAAGAGATATTGTTCCTTTCACTTGACTATGTAAGAAAATATACCACACCACCCCCACTCTGGCTTCTCGCAGGCCAGGGGTTTGCTCATTCTAACTTATAAAGTAAATACAAGTTACGTTATATATTTGATTACGCACACAAAACTTTGACCTGCATTTGGAAAGGAGCACAGGATGCTCCTGCTAGCAATTTCACCTGCCTAATTACAAATGCGGCCATCTCCCTTGAACGAACAAAGTCGCTTACAAAACAGAGAAGGAACTGACAATTCATGGCACATCGCCTCGTGCCTCAGTGAAGAAAAACACATCACGTGCCACTGATTTCTGGAAGCATCACCGCTCCCTTATGGTACGTGATCTCTTGCCAGGAATAAATAGGACAGAGTCCAGCATAGGAATCACATAACATTTGGCTCGCACATCATTTTTATGTTATTGTATGTTATTATACTAAATGCACTGTTCAGGTAATGTCCACTCTGGAAAAATCTCATTAGCTATGAAAAACTTGGACTTAAGTATAAGGTGATTAATAATCCAGAATGTCTTGCTTAGATGCTCAGTGAAAAACTTGAAAAGAGTCCAAATCTCTGAAGAAGGCAAGCGATTTTCACTTAATACCTTTATGTGATTTAAATGATCCCCCAAAAATGTGCTCTTCTGAGGACAAATGGTGCTTGTTCTCTATACATTTGTTAATACTCTTGGGACTGGTCTCTAAGCATTTTGTCCACCTATAAAGTACAATAATGACAACGCTGTTATTTTACATTAAAATGTTTTAACATAAAATTATTTCTAACTTAGCGATATTTATGCGTTTAAACTCTTTGCTTTATTTTTGTCTTAAAAGCTTTAATTTCAGCTCCCCGGTCTTTTTCCTTCTAAAACATTTCTGCTCAGTATTACATGTGTGCACTCCCACACTTAAATCCCTCTTCCTCCTCTATTTCTCATTCTGCATACTTTACATTCGAAACATTAAGTAGAATTTATCACTTATTTCTGGAAAAAGAAAGCATTTAAAATCTGAATACAGGTCCTTCAGAGATAAAGCATCCCAGGTTAAATCTAATGATGTCCGGGGGAATTCTATGCAAGTGATGAGCTGCCTGCTAATATGTCAATGCTTTAGGGAAGAAAAATATCAATTAAATTTCATAGCATGCAACTGCATATTGACCTTGAAAGCTATCTGTAACTTAGTTTAAACTTGAAAATTCAAAGTCTAAGTCAGAACTTCTGCCCTAATTGGTTTTAACTTCACTGAAGAATGGCATAGCTCTATAGAGACCCCCAAAAAATTAAGAGAATAAATCTGGAGGAAAAAAAAAAAATTTCCCCCAAATCCTATTAAGTGTTTAACTACGACATATGTGTGTGCCTCCA
>VYZV01009766.1:27621-40463 GCA_013401275.1 Pandion haliaetus | reverse complement strand
GCTTTTTACTTTGTAACCCCTAGAAAAAAAAAAAAAAAAAAAAAAAAAAAAAAGTCAAGTGTCATGATAGCCCACGCCTGCCAGCTCCACAGTGGCATTGCACCAGTGCTTGTGAAGATTTCTATGACAAAGTATTTTGTTACCAAGAGAATTACAATCCAGCAGCATACTGTACAGCACATGGACAGTGAGGGCAAGTCAGATGAAGGAAATCCACTATTATAAACTGTCCCGTGGGTCAAAGGAAACCCAGAAGGTAAATCTCTCATCTGGTACTGGACTTTAAAGCCTCTCCCACTGCAATGCCCTTTACTGAGCAAGCTGTAATTTGGACTGTGCCAGATCTTCTGCTGTAATTCTAATGGCAGAGCTTTTTTTTTTTTTTTTTTTAATTTTTTTTTTTATCTGTGCTGATCTAGCTTCTCAGTCTGAGAAAAGAGTATTTTTGTCTTTGGTTAGTTAACATACTGTTTTCCCCATCAGGAAGAAGAGGAAGGAGAGTAGAATATGTGCCCATCTTTTCCTATTACAGAGCTCAAGCACACACAAAAAAAAAACCCTAATATGCTTATTCAGAATAAATATACTTAATTTCATCAAATATGTATGAGCTGGATATCCAAGCCACCGAACAGAAAAAGGAGAAGGAAGTAATATTTTGTATTTATTGAACATGTCTAGAAAAGCCTAGCTCCTTCTTATTACAATTCAACTTGTCTTCTATAGATGTTTACAGACTGCAGGCAGCAACAGCGGGACCTAATGCACGTCTTGTTGTTGGAGGACAACCAAGCATGCTTTCTCACTGAATTTTTTCTGGGCTTTGTATCAGTAACAAAAGATTTTGAAATTCCCCCAACATTCCTTGGAGGTTGAATTAAAATTTGTGACGCCTGAGCTGATGAAAGGGCACAATGTTGAAACAGTACAACTCCTTCCTCATCAGCTAATAACACGTACTCTGGGCAGAATGAGGCAGGACCCATTTACTTTCTGTGAGAATTAATGTAATGACTCTTTGCAGGTGAGAAGTTCATTTACACTGTGACTGGCAGCCCTTCAGACCACCAGGTCAAGTGAGCTGATAGTTAGAGCCATTAACCCTATCAAACAATTAACCCTTATAATGGTAGTTTCCTTTCCCTTGCAGCAGGAGGAATATAAAACCCTGCACAATTAAAGAGGTGTCCAAGTCAGCTCAGAAATCCAGAGCCCTCTGTGTAACCCAGCTCATGTGGACTTAAAAGTTAAAAAAAGGTGAGAAAAGAAAAATCTTTCTTTTGATCACAACCCACAGTCCCACTTCGCACACCAGCTCAGGCAGTAGCTTAACCAACCTCTTCCTGCACCTCCACCAGCACTGGACCATGGAGAATTCTGCAGCATCCCGAGGCACCTGGGGGGCACCTGGGGCATCCACATCCCACCAGACACACAGCTATATATACACGCCTCTTTGCTTTGCAACATATTGCAGAAGCTAAAGCATGAACTCTTCCTGCAAAACAGCCTGGGCTCTGTGTAACATATGAGATTCCTTCATCATGAAATTTGCGCTCAGACTTTTTAAAGTTTGAGGAATTATTTGAAGCGCAAAGGACAAATCAGACAGCTCCTAGCATTGCACAAAGGATCCCAGAAGCAACATAGCAGCTCTTTATTCATGGAATATGAGCGCCAAGGCTCAGCTCAGTGAGAAGCCTGTGAGCAGACGGAGCAGGAACCCCCTTGACTGAAAAGAAATGCCAGAAATCCACACAAGAGGCTCAGGCAGATCCTCCCGGAGCACCACTCAAGTCCAGCCCTAGCACTCCTGCAGCAGCCAGATGGCTATACCTTTCTTAAGTCTCTGTATAAAGGGATAAAATGAGATGCTGCGGTTCAATGACACAGACCAAAGGGAATTAAGGACTGACACGTCCCTGCTTAGAGGGGATAGAGATAAGCCTAGAGAGAACTCTTACCTAGAGCAATACCAATAGGCAAAGCTACCACACACGCTTTTGGATTGCTCTAGTGCTTTAGAAATGGGAATATTTAATATAAGGAGGACTGCCTGGTATGGACACACAGCAGGGCTCTCCTGCTGAGCCACACCTCGCTCACCACATTATTTGCCCAGAGACCTGTATTGTTCAGCAGGACGAGACCAGGGGCTGCCTTATTGCCACATAGGTGCTCCTTCAAACATCACCCGTGGTAGCGCACCGATGGTGGAGTCCAGCTTTGCCGACTCTCCAAGGCGACACGCTGTATCGGCTCCCATCCGGAGCTGCAAGAAGCTGCGAGTCAAGAGGGTAAAGCGGGAGGTGCAGAGAGAAGGCGGATGCCAAGCACCAACAAGACCAGGATGAGCTACGTTTATGGCAAAAATTCTTACAATATATTATCTAATCACCTAGAGCTTCTATTTCAGGATTGTTTCCACTGCCTCTGGCTCTAGGAAAGTAACATGGTTTTATTTTATTGCATGAGCAGTGAGCCGCAACGCAAAAGTTCATTCCCTCATGCTCCAAAACTGGTAGCAGGAGGGAATTTCACACCCTCCCCAAGGCGTCCACTAAGTCGTTATCAAAACCAAAAGCCTCCCTGCAGCAGGAATTGGGTAAATTACACTGGGTTTTTACACAGCTGCTTGTGGATCAGACACTGGCATCTCAAAGGGGACATTTCTTTGGAGACTACTTAACCTTTTGGATGGGCTTTGGTGCAGGATGTCTGGGCTGTCCTCAGCCAGGGTTCCCCTGAAGAGGCTGCTGGCAAAGGCTGCTGCCACCAGCCTCGCCACAGCCCAGGAAGGGATGGACTCAGACCCCTCTCCTCATCAGCACTTCAGAAGTACCACTTTCACCTCAGCAACAAAACATCAGAAGTCTGGGTGTTTCTAAAAAAGTTTTCAGGTTCCAACCCCTTTCCTAATTTCCCCAATCACATTAACACTTTTACCACAGCAGGAGAAAAAAAAACAGAAAAAAACCCAAAAAAACAAAAAAAAGCCCAAACAAAAACAAGAACCCCTTTGAGCATTTCATATTTGGATGGGGGTTTAGTATCACTAAAGCCTCTCACTGGTTTTCAATACAGCTTTATTTTAAGAAAGCATCTATTATATGAAGCTTGGGCTTTGGCAGGCTCAGCAGAAGCCTGGCCAGTGCAGAGAAGGAGGACAATACTGAAAGTGCACTATTATTTTGTCACTTTTTCACATTTCTTAATATCAACTCAGTGAAAAAGTTTACTACTTACTGGAAGTTACTGATCTTATGACTTCTGCATTATTCTGCAGCCAGAATATAGCCTCTCCCTTTCAATCCTCCTACACAGATTTAGTAGAAATATCTTCTAGCAGTTAGTGCGAGCCAGCTATTTAGTTTTGGCTTGGCCATATTTTCAACTAGAGGCAGGTCCAGCCTGCAGGAAAACAAGTTATGCAGCAAGAGGGTGGGACACTATCAGAGAACACATAATAAAGTAAATACCAAGTATGACCCATGAAAGGAGAGGGGAACTAAGAGATCTTGTTTCCATAATAGTGTAAATTTAAAGTCATTTACACTGATGCAAAATGTGAAATTCCTTATGGGATGTTTTTCATTCTTTGGCCATAGAGGCGGAAGGCCAGACTCATGTCCAAAAGAAAGCACGCTCCAAAAGGTCAAGACCAAAACCAGCCACAACCCAACATCAAAAGAACAGCCCAGAAAGGGCTTAAGAAAAAGATCATCAACCCACCTCATAAACCTTCCACCAAACTTCTGAGGAAGAACAACTTCCCAGCAGTTTTTCCTCTGCTGTACTCAGAGTTCGATGGACCTAAAGTGGCTCCTCCATCAACCAGGGTCCTGCTGGTATGGATGGAGAGATATTGCTGTGCATCTATTGATTAACTTCAACCTAGCATTTTCCAGTTGCCTGAGAATCAATTTAATATCACTGCTGAAAGCAATAAGGATAAAAAAACTAGATGGATACCTTTGAGCTACGCAGTTTTACCCGGCACCAGCAGCTAAAGCATTGCTGAGACTCTCCTTAAGACATTTTCCCCTCCTCGGGATTATTTTGCAGTTTGTTCAATAAAGCAGCAAAACAATTTCCTGACAAACTAGGAAATGAGTGTTGGACCGAATTCAAGAACTTCGGAAAATATTAGAAACAGAGATTTAACAGAAAGCACTTGGATTCCACTGACCTTACAGACAAGTCAGACTGTCATTTCCTCAGCCATCAAACCCAACCTGTTCAAAGGCAGGCGGGAGGGAAATAATCCTCGCTGTGAGGCACTTTTCACTGCCTTTCACCTCAGACACTTCCAAAAGCAAGTCTGAAGGAGTTGCATACATTGCAATCCTTACCCACCAAGCCCCCACCACAATATTTTGCTGCAAAAATAATGCAACTGGTAAAAAACATATTCAAATTCTGGACTGCCTCTAGTTGTGCTGGAAAAGTCTCCATTGAGTAGGTGTGCAGGGAAATAACAACACCAAGTTCAACCTGCAATGGCAGACACCTTACTTCGACAAGTCAGTGCCTTTGTTCTCCTTCTGGAAGCAAGGGCAGGAACACCAGCTCACCCACGTGGACTGCGAGCTCCTTGGGGGATAAGTTGTCCCTTGTCTTCAACAGCAAAGCAAGCACAGCAAGACCCTGGACTCGGGCACAGCTGCGAGGCACTGCTCAAGTAGTTCAAATAACAGCTGCACTTTTCTGCCTTAGTTCAATACCCTGTTTTCCCAAATATGTTGTATCAACCATGTGTAGTATGATGCCTTTAATAAACAGCTTAGTTGAAAGCAAAGCTAGGGAAGTTCCTCAATTACTAATGCTCCCTATCGCTTCTCCAGAACGTGTGCCACTGCCACCAGAAGAAAATCCACACAAAAAAAACCAAAACAAAAAACCTCCAGAAACTGAGCAAGAGTTGTTGAAGCTCTATTTTACCTGCTGCAAGTGAAAAATAACTGCTCCTACATATTTCAGCTCTAATAGCTCACTTTCAAACTACTTTTGACTCTGAGCAGTGCCCAGACAAAGCAATACTTCAGTGCGACACACGCTGTTTTGAATTTAATGCCCGATGATGAAGAAGTTAAGTGTTTTGCTCCTAGAGTAGCTGTCAGACCTCTCCATCTCTACAGTTACAGCATGTAACCCCAAACCCAAGAAACTGGAGAAAGCTCAAGTTCATTAGGGTTCACTGTTCTAGAACTGGAATCTCTGCTAAAGAAATGAGGTAAGGTGCTCACAGAAAACGCAGGACGTCATTATGTTTTCTGCCAACAAACTACACCATTTCTTAATTCCACTTTCAAAAGGCCCAAAAGTGCTTTGAACAGTGGCCAGCACAAACCCTCCCTGAGCCTCGCTAGGCAATCTCCCATCTGCTCCAAAGAGTGGGTGAAGGTCACTAAAGTGAATGAAAAGATTACACAGGCTCATTTATAGGGCATAATATTGTAGTAGAGTTTATTCCTCTTCATAGAATAAATGCAATATATGGCAAATTGACTTTTTTTTTTTAAAAAAAGGCAAACCACATTCAAAGCTGGCACTTCTTGAGGGCTGCAGTATGGGCTTTAGGCAGTACGATGGGGTAACTCCTGACTCAGCTCAGATAGAAGCTGGACACAAACACAGAGATGAGAACCAGTACAACACGTGTGTGGGGAGAACAGGCAACTGGGCTACACCATAAGGGTTTGGGGTCAGGTGTTGCAGGGACACAATGGTGGTCCATCCAAGCACCGGGTAAAGCAAATTCCTGTTTCGTCTCACTAGCAAGGTTTATATTAGCAGCAGTGAAATGAGAATAATTTCAACAGCTTACCAGAAAATCTAAGAATCACTCTAGGACTTTGTGAATAAAAAATCAACTAGAAGCACCGCAGTACAGCTTTTGTGCAATTTTCTTTTTTTTGGCTAACAAAATATTAGAAGAAGAAAAAAAAATTGAATAGGACATTAGCCTTGATCCAGCAGAGAGCCACAGCATGTTTCCAAGTACTTCCCCTACATTCCCATGGGACCTCCCGTTTCCTTAAATGTAAATGATAGAGAAGTCTCTGCACGACTGAACTAAAACTAGTACATCTGCTTTCTCAACAGTTACACTTGCCTATTAAACTTTAAACTCAGTTAAGTACATGAATATTTGTGTGCCCAGTTAGAAGCATCAGATTCCCCCACACAAGTGTCTCCGACACACTTCTTCCTGGTCAGCTCTTCCAGCAGATGCTTTGAAAGGAACAAATGTAGCTGCTGGTTACTGCTCAGCACATTGGTTTTTCCAGAAACAGACAGCAACCATTTCCACCCAGAGCTTTGAGATGTTTCATTTAAAAAGGAAATAATTCAAGATTTTTTCCAGTAGTTAAGAGCAGTTGTTTCAATATTTAAATTCTCAAGTTAGTGTTTAGTCCCACCACTTAATGGGGTCACTGCCAATCTGTTTGAATGAAGTGAATCAACTCAATGAGCTGCCGCTATTAGAAACTCATGTCTGGCTCAGGTGTGTGTACTGAAGGAAGCATACAACCAAAGCAGTTTAAGTCAGCAATGTATGTGTTAAACAGGTATCAACACCTATGTGACCATAGTCAATTCAGGTTGATCTTTAAATGCAAGAGCCTCCAGTACTTCAATGGTGTCATTCAAAAGGCCAGAGTTCCTAATCTTAAGAAAAAGGCACATTATTACCCCAGCACTAACACGAAGTGGACACTATATAAGCATTTAGGAAAACTCAGTCCCTTCATGGAAAATGTAAACCTTTCAGTAGCCATAACAAAGGGTAGGCTGAGAGCAACCCATGGCAGCAAAGCTCAACTCCGCTGGTGTGAGCCTGCAGGCGTCCTTCTGGCAGTGCCCTATGGGGCGAGCACACAGCCACCCTCCACACAAACCTCGTTCGGGTTGCTAAAACCCAAGAACAGCCATTCTCAAATTTCAGCTTCAGTGCCACGTACCAGGGTTTTGTCAGCCCGCCAGGCTAACGGAGTTCACCCGTACCAGCTACTGAGAGTCCATCCCAACAATGCAAGTGAGCGCCCAAAGAGAAAAAGGAGAAAATTTAATCACACACCAGTTTTGTACGAAGATGGTCATTATTGATTCTCATCAGACACAGCTAAGCAGACAAAGAGAATAACTTGAGCCAAAGAAATCCTTAATTTTTTCCCCACTGAGATAAGATTACAATAGCCTTCCAATCTGTAGCTGCTCTCCTTTGTGAGAGTTGCACATATGTGCTTTTTATTAGGTTTTGGCTTAGCAATTAGATGGATTTTCAGTTACTTCCAGAAATGTTGCAGGATGACCAAGCTGCAGCTAATCTTTGCTTCTCACAAAATGGGACTATGAAAAATGCAGCAGGGCTCTCCAGCACTACAGCCAATGCATCTCAATTTTGCACTTTGATACAGAAATGTAAATGCTGTACTGCATATCTGAACTCTTGCGCAGCTGCCAAAAAGGGAACCATAAGGAGAAAACTAGTTATAATCATTGATTTGTGTGCCAGAGAAAGAAAAATATCACGGACATTGCCTGCCAGGAGATGACCAATTTTCCAGTAGTTCTGACACACAAAAAGCAACTTGTTAAGATTGGGGGGGTGGGGGTGTGTACTTAAAGCCATTGAAGCAAAACAGAAGATTACAGCTGCAACAAGCTATCCATTAACTCTAATTAGCAAGTATTTGTTGTCTGGATTTAAAACTTCCCAACTTGGTGTTAATGAACTGTAACGTTGTAGCAAAAACTATTACTAAAAACACCAGACTGTGGGCTAGATAATAGATCTCTGCTCACATCTCAGTGGAAACTGGTGAGGGATTTTTCTTTGCTGCTTCAATCCAGGAAATGCAAAACGGGGAATACAAGAATTTAAAGTGGTTGCACTGGAAGACTAGAGGAAACTATTTACCTTGCAAAACTGTATTTAAACTTCTACTCCCTATTCTGTTTTGTGAGGAGCAAGTCTTTTGTAATCTACAAATGGAGACAAATTATGCTTTGTTTTTTTCCTCCTTGAAAGAAAACAGCCATACAGCAATTGGAGGGAAGGACACAATAAGGAAACTTGGTTTTAAAATTGGTTTGGGTTTTTTGTTGTTGTTTGTGGGTGGTTGGGTTTTTTTCTTTGCTTGGGTTCGGGAGGAAGGTTGGTTGGGCTTTGTTGTCAAGCTTTTTGAGGTTTTTTAGTTTGACTTTTATCTCCTTTAAAGAGTCCAGAGGGGAGCAAACAAAAAGCAACTTTGAAATTGCAGCATCCTGCGGCAATTTTAGAGACCTTGTCCTGGAGGTCAAGTCCTTCTGGGGCGACGGCAACACGTAGTGGTGTAAAGTCCTTACACTGGCCAGGCCCGCAGGGTTCACAAGCTCACCCGGCCCCATTGCACACCCAGGCCAGCCACGTGTGCCCCCCCAGGCAACTGGGGTAAGGGACCCCTATGCAACCCCAAACTCGACATCCTAGAAAGTGAAACTTTGCCACCGAGAGCAAAGCCATCTTCAGAGGGCTGCACAGGAAATAGCTCTTTTCCCAAAGTGATGAGATGCAACAGTTTCACTACTTATTTTAGGATTTATAATTGCACATGCTTCTGGCTGTACTTCTTAAAAGGCTACCCCTTTTGGATTTGGCCAATTGTAACAACTACAGCATAAAGCTATTGGGAGCCTTTCCTGGTGTAATGTGGCCCTAGACACCCCAGGATACCCTTCTTTTTGCACAAGCACACTTTGAAAATGGACAGACAACTGCAAACTTGGGTGGAAAACAGCTTAATACCACAGCCTGAAAATGGTGCCTTCAGGCCAGCTGCAGAAATGGGAAAAATCATACCTGGTGCTGTAAAGGTATCCCAACCCTCACTTTCTGATGTGAGGAAGGAAGTCTGAGCTTCCCAGACCCCTCTCGCCAGCTCTGGCATGCAATGAAAGCTCTTTCATCTTTCCAGGTTGAATTTTGCCCCACGGAAAAAAACGACCACCCAGCTGACACGTAACAGGGGTGAGAGACACCGGCGATGGAGGACACACATAGAGAAAGGAAAGGGCTCTTTCCGCCCACGTGCAAACGCATTTTCTATCTTCTAGCACATCTCCCAGTTGTCTTCTAAGGAATTCCTCTATTTATCTTTCAACAGGGTATTTTATTCTTATCAAAAGCCTTCATTTCTACACATTGCTGTGATCAAACTGGCATTACAAGACATGATCTATTTAATACACTGTACACATGCTGACTTCATACCTGCCCAGCCTGGATCTATGCACAGATTCTGGATCTCAGTGGCCATCCAACACCATAAAGCTGCTGCCAGAAGCCATTTCAGCAGCTCCTGCCCCCTTTATCAGAGCAGTACTGGCCCAGTTCACTGTACTGGCCCAGTCTGGCTCTCCCTGTAAAGCTTGCCGCTTCAAAGCCTTGAAATACAAGCAGCTCTCTTGGTGTCAGAATCAGTACCAAGGGCATACCCAGACCCCTCTCAAATGTGCAATAGCTACTAAGTTGCTGCATTTGATGGAAATGATTTCACCACCCCAGCATCTTCCTCCTAAGGGCACCCAGGGCCAGGGAGGAACAGAGAAGTACTCCAAAGGTCTACGCAAAAGGAGAAGGGGAGAAAACAAGGAGAGAGAAAGAGAAAAACCATTTACTGGTCACTGAATCAGAGCTGTAACCTGACCCTGGCTGCGTCCTGCCACCAACAGCATTAACTACAAGCAGCTTCCATTCAGCAGCTCCTGCCAAAAATAAACAGTGCCGGCTTTCCTGGCTGCTTGCTTGGGTTTGCTCACAATGTTTTTCTTCTTGCCTCTTCTGGCTAATTGGGATACGCTAGGTTTCCTCCAACCAAGTAGTTTCTTCATTTGTTTCTACCCACTGCCTTACTAAAATTGGAGCAGTTTCTCACAGGAAAGAATGAAAATAAAAGCTGTTTGATCAAAGATGGCCACAGCAGGCTTCTTGGCATTTTAGTGAAAAGATGGGAGGAGGGATAAGAGGGGTTAAAACAGGTAGACAGCAACACTCCACTGTAAGCATTTCCCCTGGCACTGTGTCTTTTGGTTTCAGCCCAGCTGGTAACAAAGCACCACGCAGCCGCTCGCTCGGTCCCCACCCCCTCGCCTGGCCATGGTGGGATGAGGAGAAAATCCAAAGGCAGGCTCGTGGGTCGAAACAAGGACTGGGAGGGATCACTCCCCACTGATGGTCACGGGCAAAAGACAGGCTCAACTTGGGGAAGAAACAAAATCCATTTAATTTACTACCAATCAAATAAAAAACATGGATATTAGGAAGGGAAACCAAACATCAGAACACCTTCCCCCCACCCCTCCCACCTTCCTGGCTCAGCTCCATTCCCAGTTCTCTCTCCCTGTTGCCCCCGGCGGCACAGGGGAACAGGGGATGGGGGTTGGGTCAGCTCCCCACACCTTGTCTCTGCCGCTCCTTTCCTCAGGGGGAAGATTCCTTACTCGTCCCCTGCTCCACCNCCTGGCGCGGGTCCTTTCCACGGGCTGCTCTCCCATCTCACACTGCTTCAGCGCGGTTTTTACCATGGGGTTACGGCCATCTTCGGGAGCCTCCGCTCCACCGTTCACCCCCATGGGCTGCAGGGGGACAGCCTGCCGTCTCACCACGGGCTGCAGGGCCATCAGCCTCCTCAGGCGCCCCCTCCTCTCCCTCCTTCTTCACTGACCTCGGGATCTGCAGAGGGGTTCCTCTCACGTTCCAATCCCTCCACTCCCTGCAGGTTCCCCTTCTTCAATCTGTTCTCCCAGAGGTGCTACCACCATTGCTGATGGGCTCGGCCTGGGCCAGAGGCAGGTCTGAGTTGGAGCCAGGGGAGCTTCTAGCAGCTTCTCACAGGAGCCACCTCTGCAGCCCCCTCCCCCACTACCAAAAAAAACCACGCCACACAAACCCATAACACACTGTCATTCTCCCTTCAATGCTCTCCCCTTTTTACTGGGGAATCATCTATTTACAAACAATACCAGTGCCAGCCAATTTTAATATGAGCCAAAATATTCATGCTGCCCATCTTCGTTAGGCACTGGTGGGTTTTTTGGGAGTGTTGGCTTTTTATTTATTACACAATCCACTGCTCAAGGAGCCAGCACATCCAGCTCCTCCGGCTACAAACAAGCCCTTCTCCTGGGTTGTTTTTTCTCTAGCACAGTTCCCTGTTTCACTTGTGCAGGAAAATAACTCCTCCTCCTCCTTATAGAGCACTTGTTCTACACTTTTTAAATTAAAAGTAGATACCAGTGGACAGAGGTGGAACGGGGTAACTCAGCCATCACTCATGAATAAAAACAGCTTATACCAATAAACGAACTGAACTGCAAACTACTAAATGTGATGAAGATGCTCTAAAGGCGTTATGCAAATACAGTTACCTTCTGGAAGAAACTCCATTGGCCAACAAAACACACTGAAGTGCTTTGAGTTGTGGCTGGCAAAAGGGTTTAATCACCACCACAGCAAAGCAACAATTAAGAAACACATGACCAATGCTAGCGGTGCTGAAAGAATATTTAAGAAACCCCAACAAACCCAAATGATTTAAGCTTTTGGGCCAGCTTGCTTTTATATAAAAATCTCCTTTCTTGCTTCCCCTCAACCCAGCAATGCAAGGAAACAAAAGGGGAAAGAGTAGTTTTGTCAAGCTAAACAGCGTGTTTCTGACCCAGCCACAGAAAAATAAGTTCAAAGGCCCTTTAAAACTGTGCTATTTTAATATGCCGTAAGAAGCGCTCTCTGCCTTCTAATTTGTTCCGTTCTTTGAAATACCTAATTTCCTCTGCACTGTCACTGCACAGCACTCTGAAGCCTCGTGGAGCCCTGCCACTTGATTCAACACCAATAGTGACATTTCAATAGGCAATTCTACTTGAAAGGCTATAAATGAAGGGAAAAAAGATGTCTTCAAACCAGAGAATGCAATGCAACACCATTTATTTATATCCAAGTCCTCTTTTCTGTGACTGGCTACTGTAGGCAGGAGCCAGAGAAAGGGAGCTTTAAAGCCTAGATAATTAATTCTAAGTGGTTTTAAAATGGCTAGAGATTTAAGGTAGACAAGATGCAACACTGGAATCAGAGTCAAGCTGCTATACGCTTTACTCTGCTCTGGAATGCACTGTTTACTCTGGCATCACATAAAATACATAACTGATTTCTCAAGGAAAAGAAAAAGAGAAAAAACCAGCCCCATAACCCTCATTATTCTATAGAACAAAAGTAAAAAGGTGGGTTTCAGGCCAAATCACAGTTGTATTTCAATAGGGATGGGGAAGTGCAACAGAACCATAATTTTGTATTTATTAAAATTCATTTACAAGAATTGCCATCAACAGGGCTGCAGGGCTGTTAATAAGAACTTCCCTAGAGTCAGAAGCATCAACTTCTACAAGCATATACAGATTTAAGAAAAATTAAATTAAAAATAAATTTAATAATATTACTTTGGAGAACATTTGTCATTCCTCAGTGTGGTGGGTTTTTTTTTTCCTTGCCAAACTTCCTTATTAAGATTTTGCAAAATTATAATGAAACTTGACAATAAACCACATGGTGCCTAAGCACACTTCCAAATTAGTCAGTTGGTAACTCCACCAGCTGCACAGCAGCTATTTGCGTGTCCTCAGACAGCAAATGCTCCCCTTCCTCCAAAGGCCAAGCCAGGCTCTTGAGGGTTTCAGAATATCCCTGAGACAGAGACAGTGTGAAACACTGTGGAGCTCCTCCATAGCATCCCACTGCTCAGTGGAGCATTCTCCACACTCCTTGTGAGCCAGGGAAACAATACTCAAGATGGTCATCGGGT
>VYZV01009766.1:0-18968 GCA_013401275.1 Pandion haliaetus | reverse complement strand
AAAATATTTGCAAAAATTAAATTTCACACCAGTTTTAATAAAACTTACACGCTGATGTCCAATAAGCAGGACATGAAAAGCCGCACATGTTTAAACAGCTCAGAGAACTTAAACTAGGTGCATGTGCACCTGTATTTACTTGAACAGTAGTTTTATGCAAGACCGGGAGACTTCACAGGTGCTCCTCTGTTCAAAAAAAGTGTACAGTGCCATCAGAGGTCAGTCCCAGAAGAACAGGCAAAGGAACAAACAGGAGTTTACAAGAAAACTAAGATAGGTCCAACTATTTTAAGTACATGGAAGACAGAAAATAAATATGCTTATGCATGGATGTACATGCACATACACTTTACTATAGCTAGCATATGGTTAGTATACGATGCAAAACAAGAAACTCCTTCAGCTACTAATGAAGTTGGGTAACACCATGCGCAGGCGGGTGGATACAACCACCTCCCTGGACCCCACCTTCTCATGTACAAATTTATCAGCTTAAGATGAAGCTGTCACGAAAAAATAAATATATAACTTCCTTAAAATACTTCTCAAACTACAATCTTTATTCCATGAATCCAGCAGAAGACTGCTGAATGCTTGACCAGGCATTGTTTCACAACCCTTGAAAAGGTTACATTTATAAAAACCTACCTCTCATCAAAAGAGGAAATGCTTAAGCAGTTTAAATTTGGTGTAGCAAGAAACTTGCATACCGATTAGCTAATTTATTTGCTATGATGTTGCGAGATACTGTTTTATTGGTTTAATTTGTCTTTAACTGCACTGGAGACCAAGGTAACTACAGCTGAGTTGCTGGAGCCCCTATCAAAAAAACCCCAGCTTTTGAAAAAGTATCTTATTCTTGCACACGCAAATTGGGGTTTTTTTAGTTGTTTTTAAAAAAGCCTTGCTTATTTGAATCAAGTGAAGCTTTTTAAAAGCTAGCTGGCTGCTGGCAAATATATTAGACCATTTCTCCACTTCAAAGACTGTTCATATCAGAGATTCTACGAAGTCCACACCACACTAAATTGACACAAATCCCCAACAGAAACAGAGCTTATATTTAACCTACTAGCAAAATTCACCTACCTGAATAATTAATATTTTTCAAATTAAGATTTCACTTAGCTCTCTAGGTGTATAATATTAAATCTATCACCATTTGTTAATTTTCAGCACACCAGTGGAGTTAAGATCAAAATCAGACAGCAGACATGGAAACTTGGCGCCAGTGAAGACTGAGAGTTTTGACACTGGCTTCAGTGAGGCAGGATTTCACCCCTGGTCAACTCCATGCTGCTTCAGTTTATTTTTCCTTCTTTCCTCCAGCTCTTCCCCCCGCCCCCCTTTCATATCTCTTCTGAAATACACTGTAGCTCCAGCGAGTTCCCAGCCCTTGAACAATGTGTTCTCAAACTACGCAGCCAAGAATGCCGATACAAATGAAATCTGTTCTGCAACTTCTACGGAGCTAGGATCACCTTACATCGTCCTGTCAGATATAAGAGAGACAGAAAGAAAGGGAGAGAGACAGAAAGAAAGGGAGAGAGACAGAAAGAAAGGGAGAGAGACAGAAAGAAAGGGAGAGAGACAGAAAGAAAGGGAGAGAGACAGAAAGAAAGGGAGAGAGACAGAAAGAAAGGGAGAGAGACAGAAAGAAAGGGAGAGAGACNAAGGAAGAGAGACAGACAGAAAGGAAGGGAGAGAGACAGAAAGGAAGAGAGACAGAAAGAAAGGAAGAGAGACAGAAAGAAAGGAAGAGAGACAGAAAGAAAGGAAGAGAGACAGAAAGAAAGGAAGAGAGACAGAAAGAAAGGAAGAGAGACAGAAAGAAAGGAAGAGAGACAGAAAGAAAGGGAGGAAAAAAAACTACAATAAAAGTGAGCCATCTTGTTTCCTTCGAGTGTGAAAAGACTTTGAGAGTGAAGAAATACAAAGCAGCTAAGGGTAATCTGTTACACAGAAACCCTCATCCGTGCATTTTGCTTCCGGGGAACTCCAAGCATACAAGAACAAAACGCGACATCAGATCCACGTGAAATTCTGTGCCTAATCTGCAAACCAGTTACCATGACTGCACATGCAAATCGGTCAGATAAAAGCCAGTCAGAGGAATAATTGGCTATTTGGAGGTACAAAATGACTAATCTATCACAGCCACCACATAAGTGTTTTTTTTCCTCTGCTTCATAATTGCACCACTTAATTCTCCAAGGCCAACCTAGTATTTCAGATGCAATATGGTACAGTAAGTACTGCAATGAAGAGGGAATCAGGGGACCAGGCTCTATCCAGAGCTCCACCACTGCTGTGATCAAGTCCAGACTTTGATCAGTGCCCTGCAGTCCCTGGTGGGAACTCAAGGGACAACTTCTAAACGTTGACTACAAAACACACACCTACTCCCAGCAGTCTTAAACACATCTTTGTGTATCCTCTGAAGAAGCCTTAGAAGCCACCAGTGCCAAAAACCCCAGCATGGGTTGCATCTCTGCTGTGTGTCACCAGTGCCACTTGTGAGCCCAACCATCCATCAGGACAGGTACTCTCTCCTAACAGAGTACCTTCAACAACTGACCTTCAGCATCATTTTCCTGATGTTATTCAAACAGCACTTTCTAAAAACTGTAACTTTGCAGAACCCTCACATTTTCCTGCCTAACAAAAATTTAGCACAAGTATAAAAACCCATCACCATTTAATCTTTTAGTAATTCAAACCGGCCTCATTCCAGGTCCTCACAACTAAGGCAGGAGCAAAGCATTAGTCATTTCTCCCCTCATCCAGGAGGCAATGAATAACAGCGACAAATTATTTCCCTTATCGGCAAACACAAAGACGAGCTAGCTTCAACTTTAATGCCATTTTTACCTACTAAGATACCAACTATTTTCCTGCCAGAAGTATTAATAATTTTCTTTTAATGCCTTCTTTGAGGAATATGAAATTAAATCAACTAAGGCAGAATTGTAGAAGAATATAGTAGGCAAAGCAGAACAGGTCTGTATAAAACCTCACACCCAAAACGCTTAAGACTTCAAGGGTACCATGCCAGCAAGCTTTCTGTTAAACACTTCAATAAAGTAGGAAAGTTAAAGCCTTGAATATTCTCCCTTCTAGACAGAGCAAATGGATCAGTTGCTAGTAATTATTCACTTTCCCTGCGCTTCAGGCATTCCCATCTGTGAAACAGGCCTAATATCTTCATTAATCTAGACAGTAAGTGTTAAGTCTTACATAGGAGTAGATATACCACTGTCATCTCATTTCTTATGTTCTGAGGTTTATAACAAAACATCATCCTCTATTCATACTTTCAGGCCAAAATACAAGTGCTTGACCTTAAAAAGTACATAAGCAAATCAGCCTCCCACCTGCGCAAAGCTGTACCTGCTCATACCAAACCAACAGCTGTAGGCAGGATGTAAAGGAACATTTGTGCACGTGAAACTACAGAGGAAACCAAGGCAAAAAGACAGTCCTGTGTCCAAGACTACCTGATTAGATTACCATGGGAAGCCTGCAGGTTTCTTACAGTTAAATTTCAAGTCCATCGACTCATGGAGCTGGGAGTCCAGGGTGTAACCAACTGCCCTTTCTCCTGCAACTGGGGTCAAGAAAGCCCCTGGTTCCAGACAGGTTTCTCCTATGCAATTCTGGCAGGTGCTTTCCCATCTTCTCTCTCCTCGTGTTTTTCGATGAGTCCATATGCGCTGCTGGAGATGGGATTTGGCATGGACGCTCGGATATAAAACCCCTCTGCCCAGATGTGCTAATCCCCTATGGCAACCCACTTCTCCACACATGACCTCCAGTGGCATGATTTGACAAGGTCAATGACTACTGTGCCACAGAGATTACTTATGCTCACTGAAGTCTCCAATGTGCACACAAGAGGGTCCCTCCCACTCTTTTAATGCAATTAAATGCTTTTTATGTAGAAATTTGCACAATTTACGTGCAATTTTCTCACACTCCCCATACAACCAGCCTCCATCAAAACCATTTTCTGCAGCAGAGCCAGCATTTAGCTGGGCTCAAACACTGATCTTATCCTCCCGACACTTTCTTCAATCCCTCCGTAGGATTACAGCAGGGAAAATGACACTGATGAGAAGAGCTGCTTCTTCACTCACTCTTTGGATTTAATATCCAATACAGGCTTCTCCTTTATATAACAAATGCACAGAATAAAGTATAGAAAGAAAGTTAGGAGGAAAAAAAAAAACCAAAACCCAGAAGGCTATAAAGAAGCGATCCTTGTGTGAACTGAGCTACAAATGCCATTTACGGACTGAACTATTTTTATCCTTCTGCCATCAAGAGGGTTAGATACCTCATCCACCCCAAGCACCTGACCAAGCACAAACAAAAAGCTTGTCTCTTCTTTCTCCCTGTCACATTGAAACTAATCAGTGAAAACAAGGTAGAAATTGGGTTTTCAGAGCAATTAAATTGCAAGTGAGGTTTTATCTTTCCAAATAATCCCTTCTACCCTCAGCCACTCCCTGCTATCCCATACATGACCACATAATCCCAACTTCAGAAGCTTAACCAAGACCAGAGTCATTCCCGCACCATCACCATTTTACACCATCCATTTCAGTGGACCCCTGACTTTCATGATGACCTAAACCATGGAAAGAACATGTCGCTATAATACTGCTACAAAGGCTCAGGCCCTATTTGCAGGGTTTCTTTAATCAATACACATCTGCTCCGCATCCCCCTCTCCCCTGTGTCCTGCCTCCCCTGTGCCAGAAGGGCATTTGCATGGCTGTGCAGTGAGCCAGATCAGGGAACCAGAGAATTAGTTTTCCTGGCAGCATAAATGCTAGCGCTGGCACAAGGGAGGTAATCGGGACAAGCAGCCAGGGCAGGAAAGGACCATCCCCTTCAGCAAAAACACATCCTTATGTCAGATTAAAGTGGTTGCAGCCCCAGCTCCTTGCTCCCTCTCTCTATTTCTGCAAGCGTGGGAATTACCCAGCAGCGTGGAAGATCGAGTCGTTTAGCTTTGCAAAAGGGTGTCTGTCTAAATACAGAGCTATTTTCAGAGCTTGTTTCTTCTCCCACCAGCTTCCCCTCCCTTTAAAAAAAAGGTTTGAATAAAGAGATTTGGACCCCATCAGTCACCATGTTCCTGTACCCCAGTAGGAGCAAAGGACACAGTACTGTGCTGCAAGGGGCTGAGGACAGCAGACCTGGGCTCCTAAACAGAAGGGTGCTAACATTTTCTCTGGTAAGGTAAACAAACCCTGAAGTACAAAGATTGAATGACTCCATGAAACAAAAGGGAAAATAAGGTCAAACTGGAAAAAAAAAAAGGAAGAGAGAAAAAAGAAGAAAATGAAACAAGAAGCAGTTGAGAGGAGGGAGCTATGACAGATACAAACACACAGACCAAAAACCCCGAACAGGCTGCTCGTTAGCTCTGAAGCCAAGCACATGGAAAAAGAGAAGAATTTACTTCTTCCTCAACTGGAATGTTTGCATAATTGTCACTTTCAATTTTACATAATTCCCTTTTCTACACATTTGTTTCGTGTCTAGGCCACCATGCATGAAATAAATCCCTGTATCAGAGCACGGCCTGTCTGTGCGACATGCGATGCTAAGGAGATTGGGTTTCCCATTTATTCCTGTATTACATTCCAAGAAGGTGTGAACAATGCTTTATCAGACTTAAAATAATATCGACCAAACAGATATCCACCCCAGCCAGGATGTGTTTGCCTAGGCAGATTTTTCTAAAATCATAAAGCTAAGTGAATAAAGGTATTACTTAAGCACTAATACCATTTTCCCCATTCCCTCCACAGGGCACACTGAACAGAGGACAAGCACCATACCAACACATAATTCAATCTGAAGTTTTAGGGCTGTTTCTTCCCCCACTCCCAATTAAAATTACATGCATTCACTTTGGGTATAGGTTCAATTTTCTTCACATTTAGTGCTGATACCCAGGTGCCCTATTAAAAAAGCTAAATTATAAGCCCAGATACTGAAATATCAACACTAATTAGGTCTTTTAGACACACATTTTTAGATGCTGTTTAGAAAAATCTACATGAAGAAGAGTGGGGGCAAAGGATGAACTTTCAACATTAAAAGGAGGAGCACTAAGTAATTAGGCACCCAAATTCTCATTCTTTATTTAAAAATAGAGACATACCATTTCAATGACCATAGTGTAAAGAGAACACAACACTATTTCTTTGTTCAGGCTGAACAAAACAGAAAACAGAAAGATTAAATGCTGTTAAACACAGATGATATTTAAAGTTCATTCAACTTTAAAGCTTGACAACATATTATTATTAGAACTAGAAAGTCTAAAAAAAAAAAAAACCCAAAAAAACTTTCTGTACGTTACTGCAAAGGTTTTACCTTATAATTCAGCTGCAACCCAAATTCTGACCTTCTTGAAAGGTACCTGCAGCCCCCAGAAAAAGACATTTTAATGTTTCTAGTTTGGCAGCTACCTGCGAAGCTTAAGCTCCAGGATGTCGATTCACTGATCAGAAAAACCTCCAGCCTATTTCTGTTCCTTTCACCAGCATCAGGAATACGTTGCAAGACACCAGCGTTTACTTTTTTCAAAAAGGCTTGATCGCCATGAAGACACAAAGCCAGCTGATTTTATTTTTCCCCCATGCTTTTTCACTTCCAGCCCTGCTTCCAGATGCATGCTGGTTAAACTGCACTGCCGCAAGCTGCCACTCTCCCCAGAGCATCTCTCTACCATGGGGGAAGGGAGACCCCCACACTCACACCACCTTCTGCTCCCTGCCATCAGGTAGGCCAGTCTTACACTATGATTAACCCTTCTCAACCCCAATATATGCACACAGGTAGTCCAGTAAAATACGCTACACCTTGTATTCCCACCGCTCCCTCCAGGTCTGTATTCTTATTGGCATGCTTTCTGTGTCTGGGTTGACGCTTTAGGTACAGACTCATTATTCCCACAGTGTTCAACAGAGACTGAGTGAAGAATCACATTTTGCTTATGTTCTGAACATCACAAAGGTAATACTACAAAAACCACCAGTGAGTTCATCTGCTGAACATTTATAAATAGGGAATGGGAATTTTAACACACGTGCACAGAAGGAGAGAGATGTAAAAGAACAAAAAGAATTCATCTATTGCTTGAGACAAAAATCTATTCCCCCTCCTCAGTACTTGCTCCTTTTTGCCCAGGCAATTTTCACTGAAACAGTGAAAATTCACCTACTGGTAATTAGCAGAAAATCAGAATTACATAAAAGTCAAGCCAAGAAATACCCCAAATGAAGGCAAGCTTTATTTACCTGCAGGAGAAAAACACCACCAGAAGCTGCCCGCTTACTAGCCCTAATGCTGAGGCATGCTCCGCACCACAGCATCTCACCATGCTTCACAAGACCATCCCCAGGCGCTGGCCCCATCACCACAGCTGCAGAGGACAGGCACACCAGGGAAGCAGATGCCCAGCCAGCCCGAGGTGACACGGCCAGCAGGGACGGCCAGACCTCTCTGGCTCCCAGCCCCACAGCAGCACAGCCCACCAGCAGCCTCCTGAGAGTTTTTGGTGCCTGTTTCCATTCAGCCCAGAACTGGCATTTCCTGAAAACTGGACTCAGCTGAAGTTTGAGACCGGCATGTAAGCTTACCCATGTTGTTGTAGTAACTCCACCTTACTTGCTTGCTTCCCAACGGCGCCATGCACAAACGGGTTGTCTTTCAGTCCTGCTGGTACAGTGCACAAACCTCTCATCTCCAAGCAACCCCAGTAAGGGGTGGCAGTAAAATCTGCCAATGGCTATGTAAACGTTAAGAAAGGACCCGTCTTTCTGGCAACACACATGCACCATTAAGTAAACCAAATAACTTGGTTTTAGATGACCATTGCATTGTACTTAACCCAGATAAACACCAGCGGTTTACACCCTGTCCTTTTTGAGGTCAAATTAATACCCTTACAGGTCATACAGACCTTACAAACAAAGTTACAGAGAAGTATCCTAAAGCATGCCCCAATTTGAGCTGCATACCTTCATGCCAAAACTACTCTGAAGACATGCGACCAGACATGATGTATAAGTGCAGACCACAAACACATCAGGAAACAGCTATTTATTAACAGTCACAGCTAGCTGACCTTCAGGCAGAAACTCAGTAACCCAATGATGATGACATTGCTGGCCCCTGGATTGTCTGCAGCATTTATTTTGGCAGCGGTAAAGAAAATCCACCAATATATTTTGACCAGGAAGCCCTGATGAGGAAACCAGCAAAGACCTCACTCCTGTCCCACAGGGAGCCTTGAACACCCTCCCCTGGAAACCCACACAGGCCTGCTTCATCCAAGCAACACAACAGATTTCAATAATCAAGAGAAATCATTTTAAGATCTTAAAATTCAGCAGCATGGCTTGCCTCGAAGCTGCAGCACAAGAGCAATACGTGCCTAGAGACCAGGAACTTCGTAAGCCCAGCAATGACAACCCTGAGCTCCTCCTGGGTGGAGAAAAACCAGGCAATACAACTCAGAGACTGCACAACCCATTAATGTATTTCTCAGGACACAACGCGGCTGAAGCTAAGAAACCAAAGATGTTCTGTCTAGAAACAGCTTGTGTAAACAGTTTTGTTTTTTTTAAAAAAAAAAAAAAAAAAAGACCAACTTCAGAAATAATTCTTGGGAACCTATTAAGAAAAAAAACTACATATAGTTGTTTATCTGAGGTATCACCTGGGAGTTTACACTAGTTCACATAGGCCCCCATTAGAGCAGTTCATAACCCCCGTTTTGGAAATGGCATGTCCTACACCTGCCAAAACACAAGCTCATTTTCTGAGGCAATTGGGTTTGACGTTAACACAAGGCTCTAGACAACCTACTATCCAATAGCTGCTAAAAAGATCATATTTTCTTGCAAAAAGCCTACAACTTGTACGGATTACTTTGTAACAAGCATGGGAACCTTTTTCTGGTCGAGCCCTGCGAGCACTTTTGCCTAGATGCAGATAAAATTTTAATTTCTAAGTCACATACCCTATGTGACTTAGTGTCATCCAACAATGTGGAAGAGAAGTCATGAGCTGTACGAAATCAAGTTACAGACCATGTGCGGCCCAGAGGCTCATTTCGGTTTCATTAACCCTCTTCCCAACACAAACAGCATCAGAAACGTTAGCGCTTGTATCAAAGTCATCTCAAAATGGTTCTCTCTACACATCGACCCCGCAGATGCAGCCATCTCCATAGCAATGGAAAGGATCTGAGAAAGTAGTTCAACTCCAAACTCCCACCTAGTACCTGCAGGGACAGCCTCCAAACAAAAAAACCCCCACTCACTCCCCTCACCGCCAAACACACACAGGGCCTGGGGGGGGGGAACTGCCTGGAGAGCGTTAATAGGGCTTGAATAGGGTTATAAGTTTGTTTGATGTAATCAACAACATTACCATGTGCACATTACAATGAACATACAGACATCTGCAGTTTGATGGATGAGCTGATAGCAGGCGAGTTACAGAATCCATCTGGTTGGAAAACCATTGTCATTTCAGCTAAAAATCACATTAGCAAACTCGTATCACAACTTGGTATTATTTAGCTTCAAACTAGAATACCAGAGTAAATGGTATACTTTTTTCCTGAAGAGAGAGCTTGCAAAATATTCAGTAACTTGACACTAATAGCAGTATGGTGGGTTTTTTTTTCCTTTTTTCTTTTTTTAAATGCACCAAGTGCTTTAGTTAAGTCTGAGAAAAAATGAAGGAGGTTTTTGCCTATCTTGCAACAAAACCTCTCTTGAGATACGGGTCTGTTCTGCATCAGGAGAGTTTCCCAATAAATGCGTGAATAAGTGCTTCTATGAGAAGCAAGGTGATAAATCCAGAGTATCAGTAAGGACTGATGAAGCCTAGGAGAACTTAAGAAGCCCTAAGTCAAGGCCTGTATTTTCACACTAAGAGGAGATAGAGAACTAATGCTCGGGAAAATCTCATACTAAATTTACACTTGCAGCAGTACCCAGAGCACAGCATGCTCAGTGGGACACTGCACTCGTCAGTACATCCCACATGAAAGACGTTTACACACCACACATGAACCTGAGATGGGATAGAGGGCAAACATTTCACTAGTGTTTCACACAGGAAGATTTCAATTTTGGCTGCAACCTACCAAAGTGACAAACGAGGCCAGAAGACATCCAGGCACGTACTTGCTCCCCATTGTAACATCCAGCACGCAGCCAAGAGCGGCGTTGCAGCGTGCTGTGCTCGCACCTGTGCAAAACCCATCGCTGGGAGCATCCGACCATGGACAAGCACATCCGCGCCCCGTAACACAGCGAAATAGGGAATACTGCCGCGGCTCCTAAACACCAATGGTGTGAGCAGCCTTTTCATCCAAGGCTCTCCCATCACCTCCTGCACAAACACAGCGTGTATTTCAAGCTACGCATACCAGGGTTGAGAGACCGTTCCCTCAAGTCAGAGGGGTGACATGAGTTTCCCTAAGCAGCAAATCCAGCCTCCCATCGGGTACTCAAGCGACGGCACCAGCGGCTGAGGTGACACAGGCAGTGAGCGACGCAAGGACTTGCCCAGAGCTCGGAGAGGAAACTTGTGGTGGAGTCAGAAAGAAAACCCCGTTATCTCGACTTCCGGACCCCTCTGCTAACCGCCAGACCACAAAAGACTTTTATTATAGGATAACATTACAACAAATAGCTATTTTCTGTTAGCAGAAAACCCACTTTGCAGTTTTACTTTCAAAAATCCATTTTTACTCCAACTCTGTAGGATTGCAAGCCAGCCCTGTGATGCAGCATAAACAATTTTTCCTTCCTTTGCATGCCCCAGTTTTATTAAGTAATCCCCATAAAAGCAATTACTGAGCTTTGGACTGAAAAATAACTAGGGAAAGAAAAAAAAAAAAAAAGAGACACAGCAAATTCTGTGTATCTTCATTTGCATACAGATCCCCTCCCTCCCCCTTTCTAAGGTTTCTGCCATGAGGTCTTTTATGTCTCTTTCAATAATCATATAATTATATGATTCCTAAAGTACACGCTGGCAACACTTCAGGGGATTTTAGTCATTACAGGTGACAAGACTTTTCTCTCATGTCTAAAGCTCGCTAGGATTTCCTTCCACTTCATTCACAGATGAGATGAAGAACTGAGTGACACTCAAAACCCTCTCCCAGACAAGATTTTGAGGGAATCGGCCTTCTTCCTTCTCCATTACGGATACATGGAAGCGGGCAGAGCTGAACTGCAATGAACTTCAACTGGAATAAAGCATTTTTTCAATTAAGTGGCCCATCATTTTTCCCAGGCACCACGTCCAACTATTTTAATGGCTTTCACATTTTTTCTTTAATTTTACAATCTGAAAGAAATGCCAAGGTTCCATCAAGGACCAAGAATGCCGTAATTCCATTTCTTCCAATGGTTGTAAGTTATTAACAAGCTGTCAAAACACCATAATTATTTTATATCAAGTTTGACTGATTCCATAAACATCTCTTAGCTGCATACTATCTTGAGTCTCACTCCCCCTGAGTGCAAGTATGTACTCCGGCTAAGTGGAATAAAGAGGCTGCACATCCTCTTCGACAGCAGCGCAAGAGACATTTATGAGGCACCAAAAAATGAACAGCAATAATACATTTATTAGCTGATACACTTGATGTCATTGTAAGGTTTGAGACATTTCTTCCCTTAAAATTCTTTGAGGTTTTAACTTGTCTGTACAAATTAGAGCTACCAGGAAAGAAACTGCAGCCTCACTAACCAACAGGAGGGGTTAAAGAAATGAGCTTGGTGCCCGTCAGCATGCCACAGCCCGCTGAATAGCCAGAAGCCCTAAATTATCATTTGTTTCCCAACTTGGGCTGCACACTTCCTCCTAACCTAAGCATCTCCTCGCTAAGTACAGGCTAGATCATAGATACACTAGTATCAGAGCAAATCAATCTATATTTGAAATTGGAAAAAAACCCCAAACAATTACAGTCATATTTTTATGAAGCTAAAAAGAACAACTGTTGGAGAGGAAGAGAGTGCAATGACATCCAACCGCAAACACTATAAACTTCATGTTCAGACTACAGGCACAAGTGCACTATATTATTTTTTTTCTGAATGCCTCTCTATCACAACCTGTTCAGAAGAGAGCAAGGCAGACTTTGGGCAGAGGAGAGGAGCCCAAGCGCAGCTCCCTTGCCCTGCTGACAGTGTCCGGCAGTCCCCAAAATAGAACATTTGCCTTCAAATTGCCATGTTTGTGTGGCACAACTATAGATAGCCAGCACAAGATTAAAAAAGCTTTGCTCTGAGCACAAAGGGAGAGACAGGAATGGTGCCATAAGCCCATGTTTTGCAGCCAGTAGCACAGGGAAATCATTTTGATCCCTTCAATCCCCTTATCCATGCCAACCACTGACCTTGCAGATGCAACTTTTGTTCAAGTTTAGTCCCTTTTTGGCTTGAAGCAAGCCAGAGCTACAAAGCCAACTCTCTCCATTCATCTTGGATCATGCGAGCGCTACGTACAAAGCTGCCCCTGCGCTCCTTTTCACCAGGCATTTCTGAACGTCGGATCCAGTCACTTAGTACAAAATAATTAAGCGACCAAAACTGACGTGCACCTATTCACCTGTCATGAGGGCTCAGCACATCTGCTGTCCTGGCTGGGCACAGGGCGGGAGAGCCCTGCAGCCGTGGTTCGTGGTTCGTACCTGCCCAGCTTTCACAATTGCTTGCACCAGAGGAACTGGACCGACAACTAAACGCAGGTTGCAGGTCGTGTTTTGCCCAGGCAGCTCGGAAGCTGTTTAACCCTCTCCTCCATTTTAAACATTTTGGATTATTAACATAAAGACTGATTCTCCTTTCAGCATTTGAACAGTATTCTTAACAGTTCATTAGTTTTGAAAAAGAGACTATTTTTCAAGGAGATGGAACAGGGCTGATAAAATAGTGCTCCGACTCTCTTCTCTATGCCAGGAGCATGGCTGGAGCAGTCACAGCCCCTGTTGTGCTGAACACAGCAGAGCCAGAAGATATTTAAACAGCAAAAGCCACTTCACCTACATAAAATTCTTTTATACCTTTACCATGATAAACTGAAGGCATTAAAGTGCAGTGAATTGGAAATTGTTCTCACTTACAGCTGGATGTTCACATACAACCGATACCAAGATGCACGCCCCACGTACTGTATTTCAAATCTTTATTTTAAAAAAATATTGCATCAAGCAGGACACAGTGTTTCAGTTCTGCTGATACTGTTCGTTCTCAAGTATTTGCTGCGGCACCACAGACGAACTACCCTATGTTCCCCACAACCTGTATCACCAGGACAAAGACCAGAAGCCAGAGAAGCTGAAGCAATAAGCACATTTCGGTAGCACTTTCCGCAGCCAAGGTGCACACAGGTTTAGGATCTACACGCGTGCAAAGCCCACCAGGTCTAGTTAAGCCTGATGCAGGAGGAGCAGCCCGGAGTGGTTGTGCCTGGACAATTCAACACCTCACACCAAGGAACAGAGAGCAGGAGAACAGGATACCAAGAGGAAAAAAACCCACCTTTATATCAGTGTAACTGTCTCTAGCCCAGGTATTGTAACTCTGTACCTATATGAATTTTTAAAGAGGTACAGTTGTGCGATACATCAGCCCTTCTGCAGAGCAAGCAAGAATCCATCAAAGAAACAAAGTGAAATACGCCAGGCTGACCCTTCCCAGCTCCCTCCTTCACTGTTATTCTCCCAGAAAGTAACATTGTGATAGTCAGTCTCATTCTGTGAAATAACTGAGATAAATAATAAAAAGTGCATCTTATTAGCATACTGAGAGAACAGTAGAGTATTCAGTTCTTACTAGACAAGAAGTCAAACACACTACTGCAAGTAAACATTATTCTGGATCCAGTATCATCTATTACTTGGGTGAAGTGGAACACTAATTTTATTACAACCCTTATCTGAGCGATACAGAGTACCTTATATTTCTTAAATATGATACATTCAATTTTTAAAAAATAATTATAATTTATCTTCTGAATTTCTCTGTGGTGGTTGGTCCACTTCACATTTCAGCAAGCTTCATCTCATGTTTTACTCCAGATTTCAGACCACTGAAGAAAGGCTGAGCAGTTACGCTACAGGAAACAATTTTGGAAAAATTGGTAAGATAATAAAAGGTCTTTCAAAAAACCCAGACAGACAGGGTCGAGTGCAGTTTGAGCTAAAACTTGAGACCTCAGGTAGGGATGATGGTGACCCCTGAGCTTAGTTGGGATTTTCACAAGCAGTTTCCTTTCTCTGATGCCATCACAGCCACCTTAAATGCACTAATGGTGCCCTGACCCAGGCTGCAAGCATCACCTCGGTCAGGGGCTCTACTCGCCATGCACCTGGTCACTCCTGTTGTGCAGCTCACTCTCCTGCGTGCAATATGCCCGTTGATTCCAGCAGGTTTTACCGATGAGATACAGAACTCCAGCTCCAACAAAAGAGCTGGAACCTTCCCCACCACTGCCTGCCATCCGACCATGGTTTGCAGGGAACCTAGCTTCCCGTGGCTCCTGGCCCGACCGAGCAGATACTTCAGGCTTCCCAGAGCTCACCCCTCTGTTTTAGGTCTGCATTAGCCACCTCTTATTCCTTAACACCAACAAAAATACCTTAAGTATCCACTTTGGATGAGAAGCAAAAAATCAACGGCTAGGAGAACAAATCAATGGAGACTAACAAGCCTTTGGGAAAACCAAAAGGCATTTAGAGCCTTTAGAGCACCATCCAGAAAATCATTAGCTCTCCTGAGGTTAGAAGCACTTTTTTAAAGGAATAACGGGCCATCAGAAACACTAACTTGATACACCATCACTTGGCAATTAAGTAGAAGGGAAAAACACTTAAATATCTAGAAACTTGTTCTAAAACATAAGACTAGCTATGGAAAAAAACTAAGCTGCAGAGTACATATACAGAGATATGATGATAAATGAGAAGTTACATAGCTAGGTCAGTGGAACTAGGACAAAACCTTTGGAACAGGAAGCTGCAGTTAAATACACTGGTTTTCTTATCAATGAGAGATCAGAGCAACAGTAACAGCACAGTGTACAACACACATGTGAAAACAGCCTTATCAAGATAACAGCTGAAGAACTTATGGATTCTGTCCAAAAGTCTACTATCACCATTATGCCTTCTAAACTCTACTATACTCAGGCGCAAACAGCAGAGAAGGATCCACGATTTAGCACTACCAGGCCTCTGGGTACAAACAAAAGTAAGAGTGGGCAAAGTGTTAATCTCCTTAGGGTCTGCAACCAGATGCAGCTGGGCCCTAACTCAGCTTGTAAGGGCAGCATCACTACTTCACCACGACATGCACGAAGTTGAGGTCTGCCTCTTTTCAGCTCAGGGATCTACTTCTGTACAACGTGTTGCTCCACGCACATTTTCGAGCGGATTCTCCAGGAGATTCTATAAATAGGTTAAACATTCCTAAAAAACCCATATGCGCACACACCAGGAAAGTTAAAATTTCCATGCAGCGTTCCAAAGCTTTGCTGGAATCTGTAAAAATGATAAACAGCCAAAAAGAAAACACAACCCCTTGTCTTTGCAACTACTTTGGGAGAACAATTGCTCTCAAAGATCGCATTCATTAACATTCTGATGAAGTTCCCTTTTAGGGCTGTTTTTCATACTTGAAAGGAACAGCTATGATCAGAGCCCTCAACTACCGACTCACTCATTTAGATTCTCTCGCTCTGATTCACCAATCACCTTCAAGAATAATTAGCAGCTTCGTCTGAACGTAATGAATATACACACATGCTCATATACATACCATTCATTTCGGAAGGCAGTGAGAAATCCCCCATTTCTCAGCCCACCAGCTCTTCTGGCCCCCAGCATGGGAACCATCTCCTGGGCAGCACCATCACCTGATGGTTTTCCAGCAGCTGCCCGTCTCACTGACCACCTCAAGCCAGCAGGTCAGGGCAAACTAAGTTTCCAGGTTGTTAACTCCAAACTTGTGTTCAGTGACTGGGTATTAAAAAAAAAAAAACCAAAACCAAAAACCGAAACACCACTACACACACATCAGCTGCGTGTAACCTGAGCTGGAGCCAGATTTATACAGGAGGATTCAGGGGAAAGAACGGAAAGGGGAAGTTTTAACTTCTTATGCACAGAAAGAGGTTGCTGCTGGTTCGTCTGTGGCCTTTCTCTTTTTCTTTTTTTCCTTCATTTAAAACATTATATATAATCAACTCCATCTGTATATGAAAGATAGTAGGATAGAGGATCTGTAAGTTAAGTCACAAGTATCACCAAAGCAAGATGCAGTATTTTCAAATGACAACTGCCAAAGGAAACATTATCACATGAGTAAAATCAAGACCCAGAATGCTTAAAATTCACACCAAAGAGCTAAAGGAGACTTCATAAAGCCATCCCTCAGTATTAACCTTAAGTGCTCACTCCCCCAGGTCAACACGAAGGAAGAAAATATATATATATTCTATAAAGCACCCTTTATTTACAGGAACACCAGTGGTGAAAATTTTCTTCAGTGGGGAAGGGGAATTCACAGTATTTGGAGATAAAAAGAAAAACAAAAAACCACCTCACCTCTCCCAAATGCTTCTACCATTAAGTTCTGCCTAACCACTGAGAAATTTAATTTCCAAGGGGAAGTCCAAAGCTTAGCTAGCCCATGAAATCTAAATCACAGGTCACTGTAACATCAAGTGACAAACAAACCTAGAAGAACACAAGAAACGACCAGAACGAACTACCATGTATGCAACAAAAGCTCCTTTTAGGATTAGAAATTTAATAAAACAGACTTTCTTAGTTCAGCACTGTCCCTAGGCCACGTGCTCACTTTTAGTCTTTCTCCCCCCCCTCATGAACACAGAAGGTTTCAATTCTTACTTGTTTTCAAAACATGATCACAGCAGATTTTAAGTACTGGTAAGAAACACATACTGAAATACAAATCTCCTCCAAAGCAGAAGAAAACCACCTGTTGCAATCAAGTTCACTAGAGAACACAGCTCCACACCACACAAAATGACCTTGCTGTTTCAGTCATTTACATGGGCATATATTGCTTTCAAGTAGTTTTGCCTTAATAATCCCCTTCCCTTGCTGCTGCATCAAATCTGCCAGACATCACCCATGGCCAAAGGCTGCGCTGCATGGAAAAAATCCACACAATGCAGAGTATTTTCTCCTTTTCAGTGTTACTGGGATTTACGAAATGCACACAATCATTAGGGCTCTCCGAGAACCTCAAATACAACATACCTCCTAGTTCAGCACCTGAAAGAAACAGATGAGTTCTGCTCACTCTATGCCCTCCGAGGTGCCAACTACCATCTGAGATGCTGAGGCGCATGCATTCTCTTGCGCGCTGGTAAATACAGTAGAAATCAATTAATTTCAGGTGGTACTGAAGTATTTTGCAAGAGTTTGAAAGGGGACAGTTTTGTAAAGACCCTTTTTTTTTTTTTTTAATTAAAGAAAAACCACAAGTGCTTCCACAGACAGATGTGCTTCGGGGTGGCAGAAGTTTAAGGTCACCTTCTATGCTTGTGCGCGCTATTATCAAGGTTATGGTTTGGTTGATTTGACAACAAGGCTTATCCCATTTGAAAAGCCCGGAGTTTTCCCTGTCAGCCCTGGAGGGACTGCACTATCATTTGAATTCTATTTCCTGATAATGTGCTCATCATGGTAGAAAATTTCTGCAGGAAGATGAATTTTACTTTCTTCACTGACAGCTCAGTAGAGACTCAGGGTTTTAATTGGACCTATCTGCTGATGCATATTTGACTAAGAGCATGCCCAAGAAAAAAAAAAAAAAAAAAGATACAGACAGGTCTATGGGTTGTTTTAGAGGCACACAAAAGCTGATCCCTCACTCGTTATCAGTTCTGCATAGACAAAATAGTTGGCTTTCCTATTAGGACAACACCCCACAAACGACACTGCAGAGGCCAAAGAATAGGCATCGCCAAGCTAACAGAAATCATCTTCCTGCTCCAGTACCTACACACCTAGTGCTGCTCAGGGACTGCAGGCTAAACGTCCCTCCTGAGCAGAAGCCCAGGCTCCCCAAAGGTTTCATCACCCTGACACCAGGGTAGACAGCCAAGGCCACCGGTGACACCTCTGTGGGAGCACAGGGACCATCTCTGGGACTTGGAGAAGTTGGGTCCATGAGGAAAAAAACCTCCTGACAGCCACGATGCCACCAGAGCCCCGTGGCCTGCGTTGCAGGAGGGGTGGGCCAGGGAGAAGCAAAGCCCACAAACAAAATGGGACCTCAAAGCCTGAGCCAAAGATGTTAAGAGATCCCAGGGCAAATCTGAGATTATTCATTAGCCTGCCTGCACACAACCCTTAGTCACTGCAACGCGGGTTAATAGATACACAAGTGACAGGAAATCTGAAGTAGGGAGAGCACCCAAAACTTTGTCTACGTTTTTACCACCATGTGTCAAAGAAAGTGGGCAAAGGCACCGGGATTGCTCATATTTACTGTGAATTCAAGATATTATGCCCGTCGAGTGACTTGTTAGGTGCTTTCTCTCGACAACTCACTTCTTCCCCTCACATACAAACAAAACAAAAATCAAAAGCCAAAGTCTTAGTTTGTCAATGCCCCTCTGAAAATATTAAATTTCCTGCTCTGCTTAACTTAGCTCAGACAAGGCAGGCAGTATTTGCTCAGCAAATATTGTTTGTAATAAGTTAGACAAGCAATATTTTTTGCCAGCCTATTAACACCAGAAAAATATGTACAGTCAACAAGAGATGAAGAATTTGTTCAATTACTTCAAAAATGGGAATTACAACCAAGGGATTATTATCCATTTAAACATCTCTTTTCCACAAAATGTCAAACACTAGCCATTTGCTAACAATC
>VYZV01009764.1:25517-38878 GCA_013401275.1 Pandion haliaetus | reverse complement strand
GGGGGAGGGGGGTAGGGCCTGGGTTGCACCGCTGAGCTCGGTGCAAAGCTGGGCTTAAAAGCTGCTGCTGGGGCTGAGGGGATGCGGGTCGGATGCTGCAGCCCTGGCTTACGCTTTCCAAACTGGACCACGGGTGGGAGCTGGATTAAGCTGCCCCACCACGCTGGGGCCAGGGGGGAGTCCCCAAACCGGGGCCAGTCCTTGCGAGCTTCGTGATGGCCGGCGCGGGGCGAGACCAGGCTGGTGGCACAGAGGAGAACCCCCCTGCCCAGGCACCGCTGGCACTAGTGCCATTGCCTGGTTCGGGGTTTATTTTTAGATTTCCTGCAGCTTGTTTTCTGCCGTCCCTCCCAGCGCGCTCAGGCTCCCCAGGGGCAACCCCACCTTGACAAGCCCGCAGCTTTCCTTTGGAAGATGCTGACCAATGTTTCCAGAAAACATCCAAGGGATTTCCTGTTTATTTTGCAAAATTCTCATTAATATTTTTTCCTGTGTTGTTTGATTCAATCTCACATGGGCAAAATCGCCTTGAAATGGAGCCTGTGGTGAAAAAATAGACAAAGAGTCAGTACCGCAGCAGCCCAGAGGCTGTGGGGATGCACGGCTGGATTCGGCACCCCCTCGGAGCTCTTACCATCCTGGTGTCCGCGGGGCAGGATCCGGCCCGGGGTCCCTGGGGAGCCAGCGGTGTCTCGGCGTTCCCACGCCGCAGGGACTTTGCAGGGAGCTCCCTGCCGGCGCTGGCATGTGGAGGGGGATGTTTTCCCTTCCCCAGCCGCTCTCTGCCTCCAGAATGTCCCGAGTCTCCTGGCCGCTTGTGCCACTTGTCCCCGTTCCAGCCATCAAGGCCACCTTTGGGCAGGAGCATCCCTGTGCACATGCGTGGCTGGGTGGCTGCAAAAATTGCAGATTAGGGGCATTGTAGCCTAAACCTCTCCCTGCCCTTGAAGAGCATCCGGCTCTGCAGCTAGGGCATCGGGCTGGTTTTGGTGTTCCCCTTTGGCAAGCTGTTGGTGGAGCGATTGCCCTTCCAGCGCGGCCGCGGCGGTGATGCACCCGCAGCCCTCGCACCGAGGAGGTGGTTTGCAGCCAAGACATGGGTGTTTCCCGGGCGGGGGGCAGCTCCGGCCGACGCTGCCGGTGCCCACGTGCCTCCAGGTGTGCTGGGCTGGCCACGGCACTCTCCTTACTCCTGGTGTTTAGCCAATGTATTTAATTTCCAGGAGTGTAAGGCAACTGAGGAGCAGTGAGAGCACGTGGGTGCCCACCTCCCCCCGCCGCCCCGGGAGCTGCTGGCAGGACGGGTCAGACGGCAGCAGCGGGGTGCAACGCTATGGGCAGCGTCTGTGGCAGATGCTGTGCCCCGGCTGGGTGGGCTCGATGGGTGTCGCTGGCCATCCTGTCGCTCCCCCCACACCAGTGGGTCAGGGGGACCCCCCCAGACTGACCCTCTGCGTGGGGGGACCCCGGTTCCCGGCCCCTCTCCGTGCCAGCCGGCCACGTCGCCGCCAGCCGCTGTTGACTCACAGGCTCCGACGTCGAGTCCCAGGGCTGAGCCCGAGATGCTTTTACAGGCAAGGCTGAAATGCACAAAATGTTCAACTTGTAAAATATGTAGCGTGAGAAAATAGCCTTTTCTGCTCTCCTCCTCGCCGCCGCCGCTCCCCTGCCCCATCTGCTCGCTTGGAAAGCTTCCCGCAGCCGGGGGTGGGGGGGCGGGATGACGACGGACGAGGGGCTGATGACGCCTGGGGTCCCTCGACAATCGCCGCCGGCCCGGCTCGAGGAGGGCATCCACCCCGTGCCGCTGTGCCCACGCAGAGGTGTTGCCACTTGGCAGCAGGAAGGCTCCCGGGGGCGGCACGGGAGCCTCGAGGATGCGTTCGGTCCATGAGGATGCTGCCCATGTGAAGCCTCCTCCATCCTCCCGCCATTCCCACGTGCTTCGGTATCCCGAGGTTTCTCTCCCCCGGGATACGTTTTGAGAGCAAACGCGGGGCTGGCACCGGGAAAGCCAGCCAGGCTGTGCCGCCGCCGCCGTCGGCACGGGGGATGACGCAGGCGGCGTTGGCACATCCAGCGGGACCCGGGGTTTCCGAAACTGGGTGGCACGGCACCTCTCCGGAGGGTGCTGGGAAATACCCCCGTGAGGCATCCCAGCAGTGCCCAGCCAGGCCGGGAGGGAGCCGCCATGCCGGAGCTGGCCACGAGCCACGGTTTTCACCAGCCACCTTAATCCATCATTATCTGGGCACATTTCGGATCCTTGCCAAGAGCAAGGTGGGAAGGGGGGGTTGTAAGCATGCTTTCCCTATTCCCCTGCCATCCTTTTTGCTGCCTGTGTGTAATTAACAGAGTAATTAAAAACAGGATGAGTTAATTGGTATTCATTTATGTGGCAGATGTTTTTAATTGAGATACGAAACAATTTACCTGTTTACATAAACAATAGCAAATGAAGGCTTGTAAAACAGAGAGGGCGCTTTTTTTGGGGGCTTGCTTTTGTTGTTGTTTTGAGGAAAATCAAACCCATCTCCCTCCTGCCTGGCCACGCCGGCTCAGGGGGAGCGGGTGCTGGTTGGCACCGCCTGTGCGGAGCCGAGGCAGCGGGTTTGGGTCCCTGGGTGGCCAGCTGTGGCTTTAGAAATGGGGCTTTGGTGGGCTTGAGGTGCCTGGGGGGAACCTGGCCCCAGGTACTGATGCCCCACGCAGAGCCATGCTGGTACTGCCACGCTGGGGGAGGCGGAAGGGGACCAGGCGTCACGGTGCCCGCCGGCACCGCTGCCCTGGAGCCAGCTGGGGAGCATTGCCCGTGGTGCATCCCCCCGGCAGCACCGGAGCTCCCCGGGACGCTGGCACCGCTGGTGCAGGCAGCGCGTCCGGAGGCTGCTCACGTGATGGGGCTGTGGGGAAAGCAAAGCAAATCGGAATGTATCTGAGCATGGTGAAAGCTGCTTTACGCCTGGCATCGGGTGGGTGAGGAGCGTCCCAGCCTGGGCCAGCGGCGTGGGACCCGTCCCAGGACACCCATGGGCAAGGCGAGGATGGCAGGGAGAAAGGCTGGCTCGCCGACCGGTGCAAAGGGCTGCCGCGGTGGTGTGAGGATGGCAGGTCCTGCTCCGCTGAGCAGCCAAACTAAACCGCAGGGGCGATGCCCAAATTCGTGGGTTGGTTGGCATGGCACTGTCACCCATCCTGGGCCAGGCTGCCAGCACCCCTCCGGCTGGAGCAGCGGGGCAGAGCAAGGCTTGCACCGCCCAGGGCATGAGCATCCTTGCGAGGATCCCTGCCTGCAGGCAGGAGCGCAGGCAGGGCCCAGGTGCCTGGCAGGGCCGGGCATTGCTGCCAGCACTCCCCTGGCACTGCCAGGCACATCTGCGTCCCGTCGTCCTCACAGCAGCCATTACTTGCAGCGGGAGCTCCCCGTGCCTGCAAGCACCTCCCCAGGCCTGGAGTCGGCCGAATCCAGGTTCGTTTACATGTTGTGCAGTGGGTTTAATTAATTGGATTTCCTTTTAAAAGGCTTCATTTGTGCTGACGAGTGCTGGGGTTTGCATCGCTCCCTGCTAGCCTGGCTCCCCAAAATGTGCACATGGGACACGCTGGCAATGGGATAACTGCCGGGGGGTGGGCAACATTCCTGCCGCATCCCGCAGCCGCCATCCTGGTCCTGCTCTCTCCCGCTCCGCGTGCAATTGGGGATGAGCCACCTCCAAGCTGCCTGCCGTCACCTACGCCCATCGTCACCGTGTCCCCAGGGAGGGGAGCAGGATGGGTGCAGGGGAGGGGGGAGATGACGGTGCCCTGAAGCTCCCACCATCTCTGCTGGGCTCACGCACGTGGCCGACGCTGCTGCCTGGCCGCCGGCACTGCACGCTTCCCTGACGTGCTCCAGCTGGGACGGCTCGGTCCCTCGCCATCTTATCGGGGAGTTGTTCTTGGCCCCCGTGGCAGCGGCAGCTGAGGAGCAGGAATGTTTGCCTTTGTTTCGGAGGCAGCCTGGCTTCGGGAGACGTCGCCTCCAGCATCTGGATTTCATTTGTGGCCATTTGGAGAGCATGAAGGATGCTGGTCTTTTAATTCCCTTTTAACCCCTTCCTTGCCAGGAACCTTCGCCTGGGCCTGGGAGGGCTGCAGGAAGCCGGAGCTTTCCGACGGCCGCAGTCAGGGCAGCTCCCTGCCCTCTCCATCCCCATCCCCGGGGAGGTGGAGAGGGGAGCAGCCAGCCCGGGGGCTCCACAGTCATCGGGCTCACGGGGGCTGGCACACCCCTATTCCCATCCCCGGCTGCTCCCCGGCCCTGCCCAAGGCTGCAGAGAGCAAGGGCCCCTCGCTGCCCCGGGGAGGACGGGTACCCCGGGCTGGGGCAGAGCCTGCAGTGGCCGGACGAGCTCTCCGGGGCGATGGGAAACAGCAGACGCCGGGCTGGGCCGGCTGCCGGGCCCCATCCCTCAGGCACCAGGCTGCAGGATGCCACGTGTTGGTGCCCACCGGCGTGCTCGGCTGCACGTTGGTGCTCACTGGCGTGCACGGCTGTGGGATGCTGTGCCTTGGTGCCTGCCGGTGTGCACAGCTGCACCGTGCCACGTGTTGGTGCCTACCGGCACGCACAGCCGCACGGTGCCATGCATTGGTGCTTTCCAGCATCCAGTGCTGCCCACTGGGGAGCACACAGCCGAGCGGAACCCCTGCCCCAGCTCCAGTGGGAGGCAAGGGACCCCCTACCAGGCTCTCCTGCAGCTTCCACCCGGGAAGAGCGATTCGGGGGTTGCCGGCGCCCAGCGGGGTCACAAAACCCGACCCCTGCGGTGCTGCCGGGGCGGCTCAGGGCCAGGCACCATGAGCAAGCCAGGGCCAAGCTGGGCTTTATCAGCTGGTAGTGGCCACACTGGTGCGTCACCCCAGCAGGGACCGTGCCCGGGCCAGTGTGCTGGGGGTTAAACCCTCCACGACAAATGGGGGGCTTGGGGTTGTGCGGGGGTGTGCGGGGTCCGGCATCCGCTGGCCCCAGGAGGCAGGGTGGGGGACGCCCGCTCCCGCCAGCCAAGGAGAAAATACTAATCCTTTTATTTTTATATTATTACTTATTCATCTGGGCTGTACAGGCCTAATGGAAACCAGATGGAGGAAAACAGACACAGCCCCGAGCGGCTGGGACAAATTACCCCAAAGAAAGAAAAAAAAAAAATTCCAGCAGACTTTGAGTTGTGTTGGCAAATTATTGTTTGGAAGCGCTGCCAGGAGGCTGCAACGTGCCCCCCTGAAACTCCCTTCACCCGCCACGGAGCTTGTCCCATCCTGTAAAGGACCCGGGTTGGTGCCATGGCCATGGCCGGGTCCTGCGGGCATCCTGGGCTCTGTTTGCCGTGGGCTTTTCTGGGCTTGGGCACTGAGAAATCCTATCGAGTTTGGGGCAGTCCCTTGTCCCCATGCCCGCACGGCGGTGTTTGGGTTGCAAACACCTCGGGGAAAATTTATGACTTAGAGAAAAAAAAGGAAAAGACACGAAAAAACACAGCCAGACCCTGTTTCCCCGGGTGCTTGCTCAGCTTCGTGGAAACTTTCCTCCCAATGGAAAGCTGTGGAAAAGCCGTGTCGGTGCCAGAATGAATGTATTCTTGTTTTCCCCTCGCCATGGACATGTGTACGGAGTCAGGACAGCAAGGGAGACGGGGACGGGGACGCAGGCAGGGACAGGGATGCAGGCTGGGGCGAACATCTCGCAGCCTGCAGCCTCCTCCCTCCCTGCGAGCCACAGCAGAGCCAAACCCACCGGCGCAGTCCCACCGTGCCGGGAGCCGCGCAGGCAGCTGGTGCAGGTGCACTTACCTGGGCAAGGTGCCACGCTGTCCCCAAGCTGCTGCGCCTTGTCCCCGCGCCCAGCGGCTGTTGCGTGGAGAGCCGGGGCCTTGGGCCAAGCATGTGGGCGGTTGCAGTGTTGCCGACGTGAAGAACACGTTGCAATGCCTCGCTGCGCCGCGCTCGGTGTGCAATGCCAGTCTGTGCCCTGCGGTGCGAACCCCGGGCTCGGAGGGGGTGAGAAGGGCGAGGGGATGGCAGCGGTGTCCACGCAGAGCTCTGCGTCACGGGGAGGTGCTGGCCCTGCCCGCTGCGGGCAGGAGCCGGCAGGCAGAGGCGATGCAGGTTATGCTTTGCCAAGTTGGGCGGAGGGCGATGCCCGGGGGATGCTGAGCCCAGGAGGGATCGTGCGGGCACCCGGCGGATCAAGGCACTGTGGCTGCGCAGGTGCAGGCACCCAGTCCAGGTCACGCTCTGTGCATGCTCGCAGCTCGTCCTCTGCCGTCGGGGCTGGATCCTGCTCCCCTGGTTGACAGGGGAAGCCTGGAAGGCTGGAGAAGCCTTGCCTAGGGATGGGCATTTCCATGAAAAGGAGAATAAAAGGTGTTTTTCAAAACATAGCATCTATTTTGGCAGGTCCTGTAAACGAGCTGTTGTTTTACGGGGAGGGATGCTGCTTGGTCTTGGGGTTTCTCCTGTGGCTGGAGTGGGAGAAGGGAGCAAGGAAAGGGAAACCGGAGCATGCACAGCCAGGCGTCTGCAAGGTTACGGTGTGCCGTGGGTGTGGAGGGCTGCTCCCATGATGCCAGAGCAATCTGGGAGGATACCGTGGGACCACAACGGTGACTGCCCAAAATTCTGGCCCTTGCCACCGGCTCTCCCATCTCCCGGTCCCCCGCGCACAGCATCAGCTGCGGCACAAGCCCCGATAGCATCTTGCTCGGGATGAGGCCCCGGTTTTATTTAGCCCAGACAATGTGCTCTTGCAGGGTTCAATTAATCTCACAACAGTTGCAGCGGATTAAGCATGCATATTAGATTAGTGTTTATCAGCCTTGCCTGGCGGGGAGCGTGCCGGGGCGCAGCGGGGACCCCGGCCGGGTGCGGGGCTGGGGGGCAGCCGTGGCGGCCGCTTCCTTCTTTGGCTGGGGCCGGCGACGGCGCAGGCTCGGGCACACTGACAGATCGCTGCAGCTGCCCGCACTTGCGACCACCCGTCATTGCCCGGTGCGGCAGCCGCGGGGCCGAAACCTTGCACCAGGGCTGTGCCGCCACCGCCATCCGGAGTGGATGGTGCTGGCATGCTCTCCCCGGGGATGCCGCTGCCGGGTGTTACGTGGGGTTGCAAGCGCAGGGCGGTGGGAGGGAGGCAGCGATGCCTGGGGGGAGCCCAGAATGGTGATGGCGGGGAGCCCCGTGCTCCCTGGTTTGCAGGATCCGGTGCCTCGCGGAGCTGCTCGGGGCTGCGGGAGGACAGCCGCTGGTGGGTGTGCGGGTCCTGCCATCGCGCACTGGCTGTAATGAACCCACGATTTACTGCCCGTCCGCAATCCCCGCCTGGGATTACAGCAGCCCTGCGCGTAGCTGCCGGGGGCGGCGAGGGGTTAGCGGGCAGCCGGGGATCCCCGAGACGTGGGCAGGTAACTGCTGGCAGGAGGGTGCCGGGACGTGACAGTGATGGTTTTGTAGGGACACCCACGCGCTGGGCTGGGCTGTGCCCCGCACGTGGGGCAGAGCGGTGCCCTGCCCTGTCCCCACCACCCTGCATCCACGCTGGGCACAGGGCGCTGTCCCCACCATTGCGCAGATGCATAGGAAGTCAGTCGCCATCCCCACCGTCCTGCAGGCACACAGGACGCCAGGCGCCGTCCCCGCTGCCCGAGCTCTGCCCAGGGCGGCGGTTGCTGCCATCCTGCACCGGCGAGCAGAGATGCCCAGCCCAGCCCAAGGTCCCTGCGGGTCCCCTCTGCCCCCCGACCTGACCCCCATTTGGAGGGGAAGCGCGGTGCTGCCTGGCACACCCTGCTGACCATCCCGTGTCCTCTCCCCACAGATAACGCGGAGACACAGACCGCCACCATGCCCGACTCGCCGGCCGACGTGAAGACGCAGTCCAGGTCCACGCCGCCCAGCATGCCTCCGCCGCCGCCGGCCGTCACGCAGGGAGCCACGCGCCACCCCTCCTTCACACCAAACACCAGTGAGTACGGGGCTGCCGGCAGGGATGGGGACGGGATGCCAGGCTGGGGGGGCTGCCCAGCTCCCTTTGTCTCTGGGCCACACGCCGCACCCGGGACCAGCGGCGTCCTCAGACCCTTGCACGGTGCTGGCTGTGCCGTGGGGTGGCATTAACCGTCCTGGCACCGGAGGAGGGCTTTGGGCTGCAAACCCCAAGCCCCGGCTCACACACGTGCCTGCGGGGAGCACCACGGCACTGCCCATCGCCAGCAGTGCCCTGAGAGGTGCTTGGGGACGGGGATGTCCCGGTCTCCTGCCACGCGATCACCGAACGGTGGCACAGAACAGCGCGTGGTCCCGGGCACTCTCGCCTGCAGAGAGCTGGCCGTAGGATGCTGCGGACTGGGGGAGTCCCTGTGGGTTGGAGCTGGCCCCGTCAGGGGGTCTGGGCACGTGGGGAGCTGCCTGCCCGTCCGCGTGTGGCAGCCGGCGGTGGCAGGGTGGTGTCACGGCCAGCCGCGGTGGCAGGGAGGGACCTCCTTACCCTGCCCAGGCCACGGCGCGGTGGCATCAGGGGACTTGGTGGGGACTCGAGGTCCGAGTCCTTTGTCTCTGTAGCATCGTTGAACTGGGGGAGCCCCCACGCGCTGGTTGCACTGGTGGCACGTGGGCTCGTTATACACCCGCACGGCTTGCACCGGGGATCGGTCCCTGTGCCGGTGTCGCCGCACCGGCACACGGCCAGACAAGGCACACGTGGGGCAGGGGCCGAGGCTGGTCCCCCCCAGCAGGAGCAGTGGTGGCCGCAGCGAGGGTTGCTCCAGCTCCGCCAAGACGTATCCCGGCCACGCGTGCACGCAGGCATTTTGCTCATAGCCGCTTCTTGCTTAGAAACCCTGGCGGAGAAGAAAACACCCCTAAAACAACCCCCCGAGCTGCAGCCCCCCCGACAGCCGCTGCGCCCTGGCAGTGCTCTCCGCCGCGGCCCTGCCGCCCTCCCGGCCAGATGCTCTCTAATTAGAAATCAGCTTGTGCTCGGCTGCGCTCTGAGGGGTTTTGCTTTTTCATCCGAGCCCTGCGGCAGACGTGGCATCCTGGGTTCGGCTCGGTGCAGGATGCGGGGCCGGGGGTGCGGGTAGCCTCTCTTGCCGTGGCTCAGCCCGCAGCGTGACGGTGTTTCAGTTGTTCTTGGTCTCAGGGAAATGTTGCAAACCAACCCCTGCGCTGGGGCTGTGCAGGGGTGGTCCCGAAATGCGGGGACCATGTTAGGCAGCTGAGCATCCCTTGAACCCTCCCGATGGCTGCAGTGGAATGCAGGGACCCGGCTCCGTCCCCGGCACGCCTGGGTCCGAGTGGCTTAGCCCACGGCACGCGTGCCCCTGCCGTGCCCGCTGTCGAGGAGCGTTGCCCGCAGGAGGAGCGGGTCGTGCCCAAGCCGGGACCCCCGGCCGAGAGCTGCCCCCTCTGCTCTCATCATAGCGTGTTTTATTTTGCTTGCAGATCGAGACGCTGGCCCTCCGACGTTTCTGCCTCGCGGCCGTTTTCATGGTTGCTTGAAATGGTCGATGGTCTGTCTTTGTAAGTAAAATGAAGCATCCGCTCTCATGAGAGACCCGAGCCGCAGCCGCAGCCCCCCACCCCGCGAGGCACAGGGTCCCACGGAGGGCACGGTGCCGTGGCGGGGGGCTTGGGCAGGGTACGCTCCCCCATGCCAGCCCCTCGCCCTGCTCCGGCGGGTCACGGGGATGCGAACCCCGGCCCCGGCCCGGCCAAGGGACATGTGCGGCGTCTAACTTAGTAACGCACCTGTCGCGGGAATAAAAGCAGTTGTGGCCACCGGGTTATTTTCGGCACCTCTTTAGCGGGCAGCTGATACTGCCCGGCCGTAGAGCGAGCGGGAGCCTGCCAAAGCAGGCAGGGCAGGCAGGGCGGCACAGGCACCGCAAGGTTAGTGCGATCCCAGGAGCCGGGTGCCCGGCGCGCCGCGGGGAAAGGCGCGGTGCATGCCCGGGTGCCGGCGGAACGGTGCGCGGTTGGGAGATGGGGTGAGATGTGCCATCTCACCCGTGCCGGCCTTGGAAAGGTCCCTGTGCTTGCGCGGTCTTTGCAGAGGGCTGGCGCAGGAACGAGGGGCCCGCCGCGCCGCAGGCCGGCACCCCCAGATGTCCCCTTTCCAGTCCCCTGGTGCGGGGTGCTCTGGGCAGCTCGCGTCCTCTCCCGCCTGGCAGTGGGGCCAGAGGCACTGGCACGCTGCAAGCCAGGCTGGGCTCCGTGGGAAATGGCTCGTGGCTTCTCCCTGGGGGGTGCTGAGCAGCTCCCAGAGAGGCAGGATGGAGCCCCTTCTCTTGGCTGCCTTGAACATCGAAGAGCAGGATCAGGCCCTTGCTGCGCTGGAGCGTGCGTTGCATCCAATCCCTCCCTACAGCCCCCCCCAGCATCGCGGACTGGTCAAGGATGCGGCCCCAGGGACGCAGCAGCATCCCGAAGCCCCCCGGGGGGTGCCGGCCCCGCGCTACCTGGCAGGATGCTCCGGTCCCCCCAGCCCAGCCTCGTCCCCGTGGTGCCAGGACACGGCCACCCACTCTGACCTCCCGTCCCCTCTCTCCCCGCAGTGATGAACGGGAGCAGCCACTCACCGACCGCCATCAATGGGGCTCCGTCCACCCCAAACGGGTTCAGCAACGGGCCGGCCACCTCCTCCACCGCCTCCCTCTCCACCCACCAGCTCCCGCCGGCCTGCGGCGCCCGCCAGCTCTCCAAGCTCAAGCGGTTCCTCACCACGCTGCAGCAGTTTGGCAACGACATCTCCCCTGAGATCGGGGAGCGGGTGCGAACCCTCGTCCTGGGGCTTGTGGTACGTCTGCCGGGCACGGGGGGCTGGCGGGGTGATGCCATATCTGGGGATCCTGTGTTCTCCGTTATGGAGATGCTGCTAAATGGGAAAAAAAGAAGGTCCTGTTGGTGCTGGATTGACCTAAATCCTGGCAAAAGAGGGCTGTTTTCCAGCATCTCGTAGGATCTGCACAGCACGGTGCAGGGTTGGGTCCCGGCTGCTGGCATTGCCAGCAAAGCCTTGAGCATGGTTTTTCCCTCGAGCGTGGTTTTCCCTTGAGTACGGCAGAGGAGCAGAAATGGGGGAGAAACAGCAAAGCATCCTCCTGGGGGGTGCAGGGCAGGCAGGGGGCCACAGCCAGCGGTGCTGAGCCCGGGCTGTCCCCACAGAACTCCACGCTCACCATCGAGGAATTTCACGCCAAGCTCCAGGAGGCCACCAACTTCCCGCTCCGACCCTTCGTCATCCCCTTCCTCAAGGTGGGTGCCCCAGCCCGGCTGCCGCGGGAACGTCGGGGTTAGCGTCCGTATCGCCGGCAAAGGGGGATTCGGGGGGTGGCTTTGGGGTCGGGGCTGGAAGCTGCCTGTGGGGCTGCCTGTGTCCCCCCCCGGGCACGTGTGTCCCCCCTGCACACCCAGCTCCTTGCACGTGTGGAGTCACACGAGGCCGGGGCTGTTTGTAATAAAGCGAGGGGTTTGGCCCAGCTGGTAACCATTTGCAATTCATTAAAAATCCCCTTTTTTTTATTTGCCTTTTAATTTTGCGCTGACTCCACACTGTCACCCCGCTCCGGAGGGATTCACTGACCGCTGGCACGCCTGGCAGCACCGGCGCTGCCAGCAGATGTTCAAGCCCGGCATCGCCTGCCCCTCGTTAACAGGAATAACGAAAAAGTACAGAAAAAATGCCCCTTTTCCACCTCTGCATCCCCGGCCCCCTGGAGCGGAGGACCACGCTCACCATAGGAATCTGCCTGCAAAGCTGCCGGAGCGGTTTGCTCCTGGCAGGGGAAGGCAGAACCGAAATAGGGCCAAGCTGAGCCGGGGCCGGGGGGACGGCAGAGCCCTCCTGCCCGGGTTTGCAGGGCAATGCGGGGTCTGCGGGAGCGGGGGGACAGTGCATCCCCGGCTGTGCGGCTCACGGTGTCCCAGCGGGTGCTGGTGGCCCCACGGCTGGGAGCCGTCCCCGCTGTCCCACTGCCAAGTGTGCGGCGGCCCCGCCGGCCGCCCTGGCACCCCGCTCCCAGCTGTTCCCACCGTGGACTCCAGATGTTTCTCATTATCCTAACTGCAACCAGCCGGGCTCGGCATGCTTCCCAGACTCAGGGGCTTGCTTGTTTTTGTGGGGTTGTTCCCCCGCCCTGGCCGGGGAAGGGGAGGGTCTGGCCCCGCTCACCGCAGCGTGCATCTCCGGCTCGGGCGCTAACGTGTCCGACAGATGGGGGTTTGGCTGCGGATCAGCTGCCTAAAGAGAAAACCAGAGCTGGCAGCCAGAGTGCCCGGGCAGAAAGGGGTCTCTGCTCCTTAGTTCTTGCTGTTCTGCGTGACCCTAGGGGCTGCTGTGCCGGGTGGGGGGCAACACGGTGGGTGGGTGGGTGGATGGGGAGTTCCCAGCCAGTCCTCGTGCCCCGTGGGTGCCAGATGGGCTGGGGGCTTTCTGGCCTGTGGACTCGGGTCCCCAGGGCGAGCGCTGTGGGGACAGGGTGGCAGAGGTGGCCGAGCTGGCCGGGGGATGATGCCCTGCAACCCCTGCCAGGATGCAGGAGGGCTCGGTTGAAGCTGTGCCCATGCCAGCACGTGGCCGAACCCTGCCGGGTGCCACATGTGTGTCCCGTCCCCCCACACACACCGCAGCCCAGCTGGCCCGGGCACGCTGCAGTGAGTGGGGTCCCAAGTATGTCTCCCTGGGGAAGGTGAGCAGGACCCCAAAGGGAAAGCTGCTGCCTGCCTGGCACCGCCTGCCTGCGGCAGGTCGGGGGCAAAGCCGGGCTGCGCCGGCGGGGGGGCTGTGCTCGGGCTGCCGGGCTCTGCAGAGAGGGCTCTGAGCCGGCTGGGTGCCAGGCTGGGGGGGGATTTGCGGGGCCGTGGGCTGGACTCTTATCCCCCTCGCAGGCCAACCTGCCGCTGCTGCAGCGGGAGCTGCTGCACTGCGCCCGCATGGCCAAGCAGACGCCGGCCCAGTACCTGGCCCAGCACGAGCAGCTGCTGCTGGACGCCAACGCTTCTTCTCCCATCGACTCCTCCGAGCTGCTCCTGGAGGTGGGCGAGAGCGGCAAGAGGAGGACGCCAGACAGGTGCGAGCTGCGGTGGCCGCCTGGGGTATTTTTTGGGGGGGGACACATCCCTGCCACCCCCTCCTCGGGGCGGCGGGTGCCGCTACCCGGCAGGGACTGACCTCCTCTCCTCCACCCAGGACCAAAGAGAACAGTTTGGACCGAGACCCTCTGCACCCCGAGCACCTCAGCAAGCGGCCGTGCACCATGAGCCCGGCGCAGCGCTACAGCCCCAGCAATGGGCTGAACCACCCCCCCAACGGGCTGGGACACCCCCCC
>VYZV01009763.1:32997-43816 GCA_013401275.1 Pandion haliaetus | reverse complement strand
CCCCCCCCCCAAACCAAACCAACAAAAAACTCCAAACAAAACTAGAAGAATTAGCAACATCTTATAATGAAGCTGTGTCCCTTTATTCATTAATGAGGCTGAGTGCATGATAAAGCAGCTCACTGTGGTAATGAGAAACATGGAGATACAGGGCACAGAAATTTACACTGCAGTGTAGGCACCAAAATCCAGGGGCTACAGGAGCAAGTATCATGAGCGCTTGATAGTATTTTTTTTTTGCTGAGGTTCATCACATCCATTCAGTGAAGCATTTGAGGTCTCAACACTGCCCTGGTGGTAACAGTAGTGAAGGTGATAGTTGACAGCAAGCTCAGGAAATTCTACTGCAGTGCTTCTTTGTTACATTGGTGGTGGTAGCGCTGACTAATGTCAGGTGTTGCTCTGTTTTCTGAAACCACACTGGACATACTATAATTTCCAGTTTTCCTGGCACAGACGTAGTCCTAAATGCCATTGAAGTAAGTGAAAGAAACAAAATACAAACGTTTCAAAGGAAACGTTTTCAAGGGAAAACACTCTCAGAAGATGAGGCAGCTGATGTGAACAAGAGTAAAGGAATATGGAAGGTTAAGTCAGCGTCAGCTTGTCTTGTTAGCCAGATTAGACGCATGGCAGGAATTGGTGAGGATGGGGGAAAAGTAATTCTTTGGTGTATCCCTTTCCATGCACTGTGCCCTGCTCTGAGCTCTGGAGAAGCTGCTGATAGCTCTAAGGGACAAAGTCTTCAAACGTAACGCTGTTCCTGATGAGATCTCTGGGTGGTGTATCACACAACCTCCTTGCAGGTGAGAGCTCCACACAGATGGATATGACAGACCCTCTGCTGGTTTGCAGTCCCTGAATTTCTGACTCCTCTTTGGGTTTTTCTTCTCTAGGGGTTAATTTGGCCCATCTTTACAGAGATGAGGTTCACCAGAGTGAAATGTCACTCAGGCAGACCACAGGCCTTCAAAACAATGAAACTCCGCCATATAAATCTGGTTTGGGTTTTTGTGGGGTTTTTCCACATTAAGAATGCACATTATAAGCCAGCATTAACTAAATCCACAAGAGAAACCTCTTTCAAGGAGAGGGGAGTTGCAACCTCCTTACTTCATGTACAGCTATAAAATGCACTCATCCATAATAACACAATTCATCTTGAGGAGTCTACTTATTTGTTATTTGTGTTTTTGGAAGGAGGAGAGGAGCAGAAGGTGGCTAGATCTTTGGTGTGCCAGATACCCTGCCAGAAATAGCCTACAAGGAAAACCAGTATTTTTTATGACTTGCCCCATTAGTGCAGGAAAGGTAGGAGCACTGGAGTAACAAAATTGAGATAACAGTAACATGGACAATCAAAGACAAAATGGGTCTTACCAGATATTTCAGTGGTTGACTCCTGGGTTGTTTCTTTGCTCGGCTCCACACTCGGCTTAGGGGTAGATTCAGCACTTGACTCTCCACTCGACTCCCAAGTGGCCTGTTCGCCTTCTTGTGCTCCAGTGTTCCCAACTTGCTCCGTGCCTTCCTCCTTGTATGGGTCTCTGCTGTAGTCCAGAGGGAGCTCTGTGCTTGGCTGCATGCTGGGATCTCCGCTTTGCTCCACACTTCTTACCTCAAGCACAGGGGTAATAGGAGTACCTACAAATAAAATGAAAGGAATTTACATGGATGAGGAGGATGGTTTGAAAAGCCAAGTTACTTCTAGGGGTATCTAAACATGTACATAGTTGCTTTTATGGATCGGAGAGCTCAAGTAAGAGTTTGACAAAGGAAAAAAAATAAATCTACAAATAAGTACACTCTGGAACATGAATATTATTTCAAATTGACAAAGATTGATATGCCAGTATGTTTTTGACTTACCTTGTGCCTTTAGCAGATCGACCAGAATCAGAGCCAGCAGTGCTGAAAGAATTGTCATCTTTTTCAGCATGGTGACCCAAATGCCACGTTAAGCATGAGCGTTTGGAGTGAAACTTGAGGTACGTAGCAGACAGAAAGCCCAGGGTATTTAAAGGCAAGCTCATACCTCTGTGTGCTTTGGCATCTGCCTGAAAATAACAGGTTGCAAAAACAACATCCAAATTACGTTCTCAAAATGAATTTAGGACCTGTCAGGGACTGTAATCAGTCAGTTCCCGCCCCTTCCTACAGGGTGAGATAGCCTTTGTTGCAAGCTGTAAAGGACATTGGGGGCAGAGAGGTGGGGCACTGGTGGCCCCAGCCTGCAGTAGCACCAATAGTGGTGTCATTGCATGCCTCTGGCAATGCTGGTTTCTCAAGGCAATTGATCCTGTTGATTTTGAATAAGGATCTTCAAAAATCCTTTGATATGACACTTGACAAATTGAACGTGCCTCACAGTAACAGGTGAAAGGTGAGGTGTGACTAAAAAATGTGCAGCTGGCTTCTGTGTTGTAAGGAAATACTAACAGTGTGAAAGAACTGTGATGTTTTGGTCAAGGCTGGATGAAGATTTCATTGGGAAGCCTTCCTTTTTCATTGTTGGAAGTTCGTGTGTTTGTGTCTGTGTATCTAGCCTGTGATATCTCAGGCAGCATCTCAGCCCCAAAATGACGAGTTTGAAAGGTTTGGATAGAACCAGACAAATCTCCAGAGAGGAGCGAGCTCTTTTGTGTGGTTTAATCAGCAAAGCACAGTCGTTGTTCCAAGGGCCATTTCTGATGCAGAAAAGATGCTGTTTGCGTGGATGCAGTTGCCCGTGACCTTTCCCATCACCGCTCACCACTAACCAGGGAAGTGGGTTATGGCAAGCCACTCGGAAGTTGTGGCAAATGTAACTAGGTTAGTTATGTTTTGGGGTCTGCTGGGGAAGCAGTGGACCTCAGGTCTGTGTGTTCAGCTCCCTGTGGTGCAGATAGAGAACTGTGGGTCTGGTTCTGTGTATTGCACTCATATGAGCAAGTGGTGTAATTGCTATAACTAGCAAATCTGCAATAATTAGCAGAATTAGGTTAATGTCAAATCAATGTAAAGGAATTCAGGATCTGGTGCTCTAAAGTTCCCCCCTGCCCCCTGTTTCCCTGATTTCGCTTGTTTAATATTGCATCAACTTAGTTTTTCAGCACAGTGTTTCTTTCAAGTTGCTTCTACCTCTAGGGTTTGCCTGAGGCATTATTCTTCTAATCAAGCTTTTTATGGTGCAACAGTAGGATTTTAATTTTTTTTCTTGAAGCAAAAAAGAAAAGCTGATGCCCACGAACACCTACAGATACATGGCTGCTGCAGGAGATTTCTCCTGTGTTACTAGTTTCAATTGAAAGTTGATGTGTAACATCTTTTTTTCAAATGTGAATGAAAGAATTTGTTGCTGACTCACCTATAAGAGGTAACAGCATGAGGCACAGGTCAGAAATCTGCAGATAACTATCTGCAATGAGCAAGATTCCTCAGTATAGACTAAGAACTCTTGTTTTTCATTATTAAAAATATTTTTCTAACACACAGTTGTTATTCATGAGGTGGTGCATCTACTATTTGTGAAGGAAGAGCAAACAAATATGCTGCAGATTCTGTTACTCCTACTGACTTATTACTGTGCAAGGAAAGAAGAATTTTCTTGTTAACTCCCTCAGTGGATCTCAAATTTGTTTCTAAAGTATTTATCTTCCCTACTCATGAGGCTCACTGAGCAGAGTTGCCCATCTTGCTTGTCCCAAATCTCTTCTGCATGTTTCATTGTTACAGTTTCTAACAAATTGGAAGCAGTGAATTTAAGCATTTTAAGGCAGGGTTGCAGGTTAGTTGTTTGTCTGGAGACAAAGTTAGATTCACTGTTTTTTCACTGCTGCCAGTCATACTGTTAAGAGATGTTAAGGAAAAATCTCAACAAGTAGTAATCAAAGGATAAACTTTGAGTAGGAGTTCTTGCTGTTTGGGGTTTTGTTTGGGTTTGGGCTTTTTTTTTTTTTTTTTTTTTTTAATTGGTACAGAGCCTGTCACTATTCAACATCTTCAGTGATCTGAAAGTAAATACAGTTAACATAGCTGAAAGAATCAACAAATGAGATGAGATTCCTGAAAAATAAATAATGGTGAAGACAGAGGTGTGTTACAGGTTTATTGCATTTAGCTACACTTTTTTCAATAGGTCCCGGCCAACAAGGCAAGTTACGTGTACAGGATAAAGGAATAAAAGCCATACTTAAGCAATAGAGGCTGTATCCTGGAAGACAGTCTTTTTCCAACTGTTTCTTTCCCCAAATTCCTAAACATGGCCCTCAGTCCAAATATTAACATATATTATAGAATATAACCAAGTTAGAGAGGGTGAAGAAATAAATCATAAATGTTTATTGCTGGAAAAAATCCCTCCCTATGAAGGGATAAATCCTTTCAGATGCTCAATCTGTTTATTATCAAAAAGAAGGATACAGGAGTGACTTATGGTTCGTAGTTTCATGGGCAGGAGGGGAATGCTAGGTCCTAAAGCAGTCATTAATGGCATGAACTGAGGCTTAGCCAGAGGCTGTGGCTTGATGCCAAAACAAAATTAAAGATTTAGGTAGTTATCACTGGACTTACTATGAGGAGACTGAGTGGTACATAAAAATCTGATGGATTTAAAAAAAACCCTAGGTATGATTATCCAGTGGTTTCTGTTAGCCTTGTGGTCTCTTGAGCCTCCATTGTCCAGATTATGTATTGATATTGGACTCCTAGGGAGAAGCAAATATGACTTTAATACTATGGAGATGGATCTCCGCCTTCCTCTGTGGGATGGTGGAAAATGTTTGGCCTCACTGTTAAAATGCAGAAGGTTACAGCATACCAGGCACATTTATACAAACTGTTCATACACTATGTTCAGCTCACTTGTGTGCAGAAGATGGAAGGCTGTGCAAGTATCCACAGAGCCTCTCTAGTCAGGAGAACAAGAGTGAACTCTGCCTTAGCTGAATTAGAGTTTTGAAGGATATCTGATAGAAACCTGATAGTGACTGAAACTCTTTGCTAATCCCTGGAGTAGGATAGGATGTGATGATACTGTCTTATACCATCTCTGTGGAGGGACAACTTCACTCATTCTCTGTACCCATTTGGTCCAGGTGCCTTGATTGAGATTGAGACTGGCACCTGGCACTCCAGTAGGTGTGAGACAAGCAATTCTTCCTTCTTACACTTCTGTGCCAGTGCAGTGGCTGGAGGTGAAAAGTTTTGCATTTATCAATCCAGTGCAAGTATTCCTAAGGTGTGTTGTGCAGACAGGCACAGTGCTAAGTGGTTTTGACAGCGAGTAATGGTAACTGAAGCAAGTTGTGTTACATAGCCCCCCTTCACCCTCACCTGCAATTTGGGAAATGTAGTGCATGGTATTTATTAAAAGGGTTTTCGTGTACTGAGGATATTGTGAATAAATGATACTAAAATAATTTTTTAACATGTATTTCTTTTCTTCCCCAGCTAATTTTTTTATATTTCTTTCACCTGAAAGCAAGCCAGGGTCATGAAATTCAGCTCAGTGGAACTAGGATCAAAGCAAGGGACGTTGTTTGTCAAATGGTGGAGGAACTAGTCAGAAGTTTACACAAGCTCACGAGAAGCCTGCATATAAAAGTAAAACTGAGGGTAACTAAATACATGGAAGCAACGTCCAGCCCAGGAGATCCTCAGATGAAAATTAGGATCATAGGATAATTCAGCTTGGAAGGGATCTCAGGAGGTCTCTAGTCCAATACCCTGCTGAAAGCAGGGTCATGTAGCTCATACCAGTTCAGTCAGAGCTTTATTCAGTCTAGTTTTGAAAGCCTCCAAGGACAGAGCCTGCACAACCTCTCTGGGATTCCTGCTCCAATGTTTGACAGTCCTCATAGTGAAAAAGTGTTTCCTTATATTCATTCTGAACTTCCCTTGTTTCAACTTATGTGTGTTGTCTCTCGTCCTCCCATCGGATACCACTGTCAAACCTGGCTTTTGATAACCTTCATAAATAGCTGGAAAGTGAGAGAGTATTAGTTGGAGGCTGATGTTACTTGTGTTTATGTGCATATAATATAAAGACTTCTTCTGTATTCTTACTCTTCTCTGGGCATCAGCTTATGGCCACCTTTGCAAACAGGGCACTAGACTAGGTGGATCCTTGGACTGGATTATGGTAAACATATTGACTAGTATCCTTTGTTGGACTAGTATAGGAGGGAAAGATGTTGATCCTAATTTGGCTATCTGAAACAGCTGCAGAATGCTTAAAACCAAATGTAGCTGGTTATTTTCATTGCTGTTTGAACAATAAGCAAATTCTCATACTGTTGTGTTTTGTTGTTTGGGTTTTTTTAAGGTGTGGCAGAATAGTTTTTAGTTTTGCAATTTTACCAAAGGAGGTCATTTGGGAAATTGTTTAATTTACAGAAGTAGACTCAGTGCTAAAGACCTGTGACACTGGATTGCACAACACGAGACAGAAACTACTGTTTTAAAAACAAGCTGGTTTTTTGTTAGCAGCAAGGACCAGATTTTCTGGAAAGATGAAGGATGCTAAGACTATTTCATTCTTTTCTTGTGAGCTGAGGGTTGTAACTGCCCTAGGGCATCTTGTGTCAGATATAACTATTTATGTTTTGGGAAAAGGATCTGTGGTAGTGTCCCTTCAGGTACTTTATTTGTACTTTGCAAAGAGTTTTCATCTTTTTCATGGAGATTAGCTTGGAAGAAAAGGAAAGTCAAAGATTCTGTTTCTTCAGAGTCAAATTTCATAGGAAGAAGAAGAGTTTTGTGGACTGTACTTAGTGCTTGACATTCCAGCAAGCTTCATGGAGCTAATTTTTTTGTTTGTTTTGGTTTGTCAATAAGGCAAATCTTGGCCTTTTCTGGAGAATCTGGGAAAAAGTATAAAGTCGGGATCTTTTGCTTATAGATAAGGATAGGCTGAGTTACATATCAGAAGCTCTAAATATAACTGTTTGAAATAATGTTTTATGATTCAGGCAGGACTTTCAGCACTACTTGGGACTCAGCCACTTTTTTCCCCAGAAGTCCAATGTAATTCATGAAGGTGAGTAAGTTTTTATCACTTCACAGCTGGGGATACTGAGGCACAGACAAGACTACAAGACTGAATGAGTGATTATCTACTGCCTCTCAGGGATGTCTCAAAATAAAGTATTTATCTCAATTTTTCCAGAGATGGGGGGAAGCCATGAACAGGAGGTGAAGGAGGTCATGAGAGAGAGAAAGATGTTATGGAATGTAAAGATACCTGGGGTAGGTCAGAAGGAATCGGTGTTTTGAGTGTGTGTTCTTTGTAGGCCCTGTCTACAGTTCAGTGTAGAATAACTCAGGAATGGTAAAGTTGAAACAGGTCCTGCTGTCCTCACTTGAGCCCTGTGCAAAGTTGAGGTCCACTTTTATCACAGGGAGGGTAAAGAAGCCATGTAGTTAGCTGTTATTGGACAATTTGCTTACAGAGGGCCATTCTTTCTAGCTGTCATTAATGAGGTGTTTGGGAAGGCCTTTGTTTCTGATCCTTGTAGGCGTTATTTGGGTTGCCTCATTCTCTCCAATAGCATTAAGTGCTTTTGGAATCCTGTTACATTCTTGACCCTGTTAAAATCTGATGATAGTGATTTCCGTGAGCTAATGATGGAAAAATGAATGAAATGGTTGAGAAATTAACCCGTGATGCATGGCCAGTAGCAAGGTGGAGAGTTGATCTTTGCAGAAAAGCTGTCAGAAATCCCCTGTTTTATGTGTCTTCATTTCTAAACACATTTCAGATCTGGCTTTGATGTTTGACTGGCTAAATCAACCCAGAGGTCCACTGTGTAAGGAGTATATCTAACTGTTCAGGTAAGGCAGCTTTAAGCCACTTCAATGTGTAGAAGAGAATGATCTGATTCTGTTTTACTTAAATGGTCATCTCCTAGGAGTGGTTCATGCAACATCCAGAGAGAATTATGTGCTATCTATTTAACAACCAGGTACTGTAACACCTAGTCATTAGGTAATGTAACCTAATGTGATGTTATTAGATAGATGAATGTAATGAAAATACTGTAGATAAATAAGAGGTAGCTCCTCTAAAGCTGTAAGGACAGAGAAGATGGTTTATACCTTGCCTTTTCTGCTCAGCCTTACAGTTTATAAGAACATGGTAAGCTGGGAGCAGTATGAAGCTGTGTAGCCCTTGATTCTTCTATAGAAAGCTTCCAGATTGCTTAAGCACTTCACCTTGACTACCTGTTAATTGTACGAACTGAAGGAGTGAAGAAAAATACAAGACCGAGCATATGATTCTTTACTTTTTCTGCCTTTTATTGGGGGGTACTTTAATTTTGGCTGTGTAAATTTGGATGTAAATTTGAATTCTTACATCTGAACTGATATAAAAGCTTTTACAGAAGCTCCTATTTAATTTTGAGAGGTGTAATTTGATACAATCTAAATTGGATTGGGTTGTGACTTCCATGGATTGAACGTGGGTAAAATAATAAAAGATCATTCAATCAGCTTAACTAACAAAACAGAGATGCCACCCCAAAAGACAGTCTTGATTCCCTCTCCCCTTCTGCTTTGTGCCCCTGTGCTTTCTTTTATGTCACCAGTGATGTTTGACTGCCTCCTGGGGAGCTGATTTAATTTGCTGATGTGGCAGAAAACTTTCTTTTCCTGCTAGACTGAAGAGTTAGAACACCTCAGCAGAGGTCAGATGAGCACTGGAGCTGATGTCAGCAAGCAGTGGGAGCACATGGCTGAGAACAGAGTCATATCACTGGCAGTGAGCTGCTTGGTCACCTTAGTTGATCTCATCTGGTTGCTTCATAACTCACTGGAAAGACATAAATTGAAATGGTGGGTTGTAGTTACTCTTTTCTTTGCCTGTATAAGGACAAATTGGCAGTAACTAGTGCAAACGGAGCGGATGGTGGCAGTTTCAGGCCAGACACAATAATGCTGTCTCAGAAGAGCCCCTGTGCATGTTCTGGCACTAGTGGTCTTGGCAGCACCAGAGCGAGCTGTGGATTGCAGGGTTACAGCTCAAAAGCACAGTCAGGGCTTCCCCCTAAGCCTCATTGTTGTAGCAGAAACTCTGATGCCACCCCAGCCTTGGCCATAGTTACTGACGGTGCCAGGGACTGGCATTTGACAGCAGTCAGGAAGGTATGAGCCAGCAAAGCGGGTGTGCAGTTTGCAGTGGTATTCTGCTGGGGAAAGGCAGACAAATGGGATTAGCTGATGCATTGATTTGGTAGTGTGTTTAGTAGCAGATGCAGGCTTGGGTGTTTTTCCTGCTTTTATCAACACAATAATTTCCATGCTCTACTTTATATTCTTCCATATCCATTCATGTCCCAACAGCATCGTGTCCTTTTGGCCTTTCCTTTCTGTGTCCATTTCTCCTGTCACTGTTTTCTAAATGCATGTTTGTCACTGTTTCATAAGACAGCTTTAGTCTCCCCTCCACGAATGGCCATCTGAAAGAGGTCAGGAGGGAAGGAGCTCACCTGAACTTTGCCAGGATGGACTGGATAGAGGTATTTGCTTATCTGTAGAACTTCAGGCTCTCAGCCTTCTGCCACAGGGCAAGAATGCTTACTCAGAGATAATGTGACCTTACTCAGCCGTTGAGATCTTTGGCTTACCAAGCAGCATATTTGACCCCATAATGTCACGGCTTCCCACTGCCTTTGGGAGCTTTCCTGAAATGGAGTGCTTTGTGTAGGGAAGGATCTATGGAAAAACAAGTGCCATAGCGGCACAGATGCCAGAGCTTGCCTACTCTGTAAAGGGTGTTCACCATAGTATCCTAATTCCAGCAGGTTCTGAGAAAATGGGAGAGCGCTTAGCAGAGGCACCTCAGCTCTTCTGCAGGAGCCATGAAGAACACATCTCAGTGGAATGTGGAAGATGCAATGCAAAATGATTTTATTTTCTTCTGTCACTTTTTCAAAATGTTTGGAGATTCTGTAGCTCTCTTAGTAATTTTTAGGGTTTTGTATGGCACACCAAGTGCTGGCAATATTAATACAACACTGCAACGTTGCCTGCAAGAATATCACTTCTGCTCACGAGAGGAACAAACAAATGTTGCTCAGAAATACACTGTATGCTTTAAAAATGGTTTATGAGTAGCATAATAAAGTCATAGATTTCATGTACAAGAGGATCTTTCTTGTACCAGGGAAGCATGCTCTATTATGAATTGTTTTCCCTTTTTTAGGAATCAGTATTACTAAAGCTGTGAGAAGTGCCAAAGCTCATATTTTCCGCCTTTTCTAATCTTATGTGAGCAAAGAAGTCATCTTCCCCCGCTTCTAGAATGCTCCTCTTGAGGTAAATATCACATCAGTGATTTGGGTTCACCCAGCATTTTGGTTCTCCATTAATACATTCTTGGTATGTGCCTTTGCTCCGACTTCATAACTTCATTGTTGGTACCACTCTTGATAAATTTCCCATATCAACAGTCCTTGAGCACAGCAGCTGTTGGATCAAGCAAGAGCTTGCTTTAGCATCCTGATTAGTCTCTTAGATGTGGGCTTGGATATCCATGGATCCTGCGCAGTTTGCAGTTATGGTAAGCGCTGTTTGTCTTTGTGAATGCAGGACTGGATGGATATGAAGGATGATTAACCAGCCAAGGGGATAGCTTGCACATAGTCAACATGTGTTTTGTGAAACCTTGTTGGTCTATAGTGGGCCCATTGGAAGAATAGGGTTAATCTATACATTTGCCACTATCAGCACATGAGTGAGAGGCCTTCTCATCAGGGTGTTCTTGTAAGATGCAGGTCATCCATCTTCAAATCACTGCCCTGGTTTGTACTCTAGTTCAAGAAATTTTTTTTTTTTTGGG